>MVGT01000164.1:423449-434344 GCA_002174775.1 Macleaya cordata | reverse complement strand
GACAAAGAAAAATGTATAAGTTGATGTTTTGCCTATTATCAAGCTACCAATGAAAATTGAACTTCAAAAGTAGCTTATCTGTACTAGAATCTTACACATGCGAATGATTATTTGGCTCCTACTACAACCTTAATCTCTTTTTATGAAAGTCAAATTTCCTCTAATTCAAACAACCTTGTGGAAAGTCAGCTGACAAGCAGCTTCACTTCTGAGGGGAATGAAGGATCTGATTGGGCTGACACTGGGGTGCGTAAATATAATTGGAAAAGCAAACGGAAGATGGACATGGTTGTGTCTGAACTTGACCAGAAACTTGAGAATGAGATGACAGTGACACAAACAACATTCATGGCTGCAGGTACACATTTACTTCAGGGAGCGAATTGCTTACTTCAAACTGAAGAAGAAAAAACTGAAGAAGCACCCTTTAACAGAGGATATGATCATCGACAAACTGCAATGGTGGAATAGGATTTGTGTAGCAAAAACGAAATAGGTGGGATAAGGCTCCATGGGTAATGACGATAGTGAGAGAGAGAGAGAGAGAGAGAGAGAGAGAGAGAGAGAGAGAGAGAGGGATAACATAATTGGTTTTGTTTGGGCCAAGTATGATCATTCCAATGTAGATCCCTTTACTTAATCAAGGTTGGGATGTAAAGTAAAATTTGATTGTTCGAGCGGAAGCTAAATAAATGTTTTTTATTCAAAAAAATCAACCTGTAGTACTTATAAGCATTCCAATGTAGATCCCTTTACTTAATAAATGTTGAGATGTAAAGTAAAATTTGATTGTTCGAGAGGATGCTAAATAAATGTTTTTTATTCAAAAAATGAAACATGTAGTACTTATAAGCATGCCCATTCTTTGTGTTAACTACTCAACCGTTAAAACTTATAGAAAAATAAAAGCATAAAAGAAAATGAAAATGTTGTTAATGTTAAAAGCCTGGTATGGAGGTCAATTGTGTAAATGCTTTCATGTATCCATCAAAGCCACCACTAAAAGGATTCATACGGGGAAACTTCAATACTTGAATAAATACAATCACATAATAAGAAAAACAAGTTAGCAAACAGGACCAAAACTGAATCTGTAGCAAACTATTAATCCCAACTAACTTCCCTTTGTCCACTCCTTTGTATTTTTGGTCTTCTTACATGGATGAGGCTTGAGGGATCTGTTTTTCAAATTTTAATTTATGATTGTTTGAGGTTGTGCAGGACCTCAGATGATCCTGTTTATGTTGAGCTGTTTCCTATGTATTTTTGGTCTTCTTACATGGATGAGGCTTGAGGGATCTGTTTTTCAAATTTTAATTTTTGATTGTTTGAAGTTGTGCAGGACCTCAGATGATCCTGTTTATGTTGAGCTGTTTCCTATGTATTTTCTTTTGCAAATTTTGTCCATCCATATAATTCTTTTATACTGACAAAAACAAAATCCAAAAAATTCTTATACAAGACAAGTTTCATTCAAGTTATCAACAATTTTCACCAAAAAGTTTGTATCAGGCAACATAAAGCTCAAAGATATACAAGTGACCTAACTAGAATCTGCAACAGTTCTGCAATAGAATGGGCTTGATTTTAATCCACAATTAATCAAGAAAAAAAAAAGGCATTTATTAACTAGCACAAGCAAACACCACAAAAAGATATCTCTCATACCATGAACTTAGATCATTTTAAGTATACTATGTGTAATATAATGCCTTGATTCTCACCTTGGCCAAAGAAGATCAATATCCAATATAACTCGGATCTCCAAGGTACTCGGCAATTTGTTCTAGGCGAACATTGAGCAACGCATGACTATCTGCATCACGAACAACACCAGTTTCTTTCTCCATGTCCCTCTCCACAAGGTTTCCAAAGACCCCCTTGTGCTTCCCATACAGAACCAGAACTGGACCCCCACGCCTTGGGATCGCTGTCTCGAGGATGTCTTGTTTAACACCCTGAATGAGCTCCCTGCTCTCATCAATAGATATATCACATGTTTTTGGTCCTACAACATCTACAATTTCACCCTTCTTCAAATACAACTTCCCTCCTCTAAAATCTTTGCTAACTATTCTAACTCTAATATGACTTGTCAGCCAAGAAACTGGTTCATTTCTCTCTTTTTCTCTTCTATGTGATTCCCCATTATCATGTTTAATTTCACTGCCTCGTTCTCCTTCTCTGATCCTCTTTTTATTATTCCTTCTATCAGCAATCCCTTCATCCTTTTTTCCGCTACCCCGACTACTCGAAGAATCCCTCCTTTCATCGTGTCTTCTATCATCTTTTGATCCCCGAACCTTTGCCTCTTGCAACTTCCTCAGATAATTCTCCTCTTTCACAGAACTCAGCTCTGCGACTTCGTCTTCTCGTACTGTAACTTCCTCTCCACTCCTCAACAACATCAAAACAACAGTAGATGAAGATTTAGAATCATCACCCAACTTACCCACAACCTTCCCCTTCAAACCCACATGCCTCCCACCCACAATTCTAACAACTTTACCAACAACACTATTGGCCTCCTCCCTCGGGACAAGCTTCTCATCTATCCCCACAACATGTCGAGTTCGCCCGTCTGGACCTTTTGGAGCAACAAGCTGGGGACCCGAATTACGCCCTTTTTTCTTGGTATCATTCACGTCGGGCTCATAACCTAACCCTTCTCTTCCAGCCCTCCTAACATACTGAACAACTTTAACATCTTCCTTGGCATTCCTTCCAATCCCTTGCCCTTCTTTCCATCCATACCCAGCAAGTAAAGCCTTACCAAAACCCTCAACTGGGCAGTCAATAAACTCATCAAATCCCCTATCCTCAGGCAGATTCTTCATATCCTCTTTGAATTTCTTCAACATTACGTTCTCAATAGAATCTGCAATTCCAGATTTCGCCGAATTATCATTATCATCAGCATCAGCATCAGCATCATTCTTCTTATCATCAACAACGGTGTTGCTTTCATTTTCTTTTTTTCTGAGAGTCAACCCGTAGGATATGCTGGAATCGGTGTCTCCGGCGGTGGTGGGAGCTTCGAGTTCGAAACGAAGGTCGGGATCGTCGGTGGATGAGGCTTGAATTGGGAGATCCAGGTTTTTCATCTTCTTCACAGATCTCCATGTATTTTCTATTGGAGGGATTACGAGGGTCGATTGGCGTTTATCAGTTAGGGTTTTGGAGGGATCGAACTCTGTAACATACTCGTGTGTAGTATGACGATCATCTTCTTGGTTAAAACTAGTTGGTTTAGGGTTTGATTTAGATGAGGGTTTGGAAGATAGAGAAAACGAAAGTTTCATGATGAATTTGCCTGACCAATCGTATACAACTGCTACTCCCAACAATCAAACTTCTAAATATTAGAGTCTTCTATTTATCTCCTTCTCTACCGGACGAGGATGACGAGATCCATCTGCAGCCAAGAGAGACCTTTCCATAAGTTTATAACCAACAATTACCTTTATAGTAACAAGGGATTTGGGGAAGGGATAGGGATTTTAGAATCCAAATAATAGCTGTCATTTAACATCTTCCTTACTTACAAGTGTATAACTAGATAAAACTATTTAAAATATAATGGGTATTTAATAAGAGAGATGCTATAGGGACCGATCCCTCAATCTGTTTTTTTATACAGATTGAGGTGTCATCCTCCATCCACCATCCATTGTAATTTGTGGGGACCACACAAATCATAATGGGTGGTGGATTGAGGATGACACCTCAATCTGTATAAAAAAACAGATTGAGGGATCGGTCCCTCAAGCATTTTTCATTTAATAATCTAGAAAACAGGATCATACAGAAAATAGCTAAGTAGATCATTCAGTACCCAAGCAGATAGTAGTGAGAGAGAATTTAGTCAATCTAAGGTGGGTCAAGCTAGTACTTATGAGTGACTGTGGGGCTAAATAAGTATGCCAAGATAACATTCTTTTTAAGTGTGGATGGTGGTTGCAACCTCATCAAATTAAGGCCTTTCTCCGTCAGATTCGTATCCAACTGAGGATCAAATTTTGCCATCATTTAAGTTGAAGCAAGGGTTTTCTTTCTTGGGTTGATTGGATTCGATGAAATGCTACTGTAATGTGACTCTCTTTCAAGTGAACTTCTTCCGGTTCGTTTGTGTGATGCACAAGGGGTCCAACTTTGTTGAAAAGATTTTAACTCATAGATTTTTGTTGCAAATCTGGTCCCGTGCAGATATATAGAAATCTAAACCTCTGAAACCCTAAAAATTAACTTTCTTTCCATCAACAAAACCTCATTAGCACATAAACAAATGATATAGTTAAATTTCTATTGCAGAACAAAAAAAAAACTCAAATTTCTTTTTTTCTCTAGAAGAAAGAGTTGAGGGAGATAGACTTACCGGCAGACGGAGAGATCGGCGAGGGTTTCTCGGCAGCCTAGGATTTCTGATAGATGGAGTTTAGATCTGAAGCTGAGATTCTCAAATCGAGATCGAGAGAGGAAACAGAGAGCGATAGAGAGAGAAAAAAATGAAAGAGTGAGAGATGACGAGAGAAAGAGATAGATGTAGAGAAAGAGAACAAGAGAGAAGAGATAGAGAGCTAACCTAGAGTCCGATCTTGCAGTCGACGATTGAGGAAGATCAATCTTCGAGGGTTTAGATTTAGAAAAAAATTATAAGGTTTCTCTGTTGGAACTTGGAAGAGGAGAATTTGATTTTTTTTAGGAATTTTTTGACTTTAGTCCCCCTTCGATGTTTCAATTAGGGGTTAGTCCCTTTTTACACAGAAATTAGACGTTGATCCCTTTTCTGTCAAGAATCAGTTAAGTAGTGCTCATGTGTCAAATACGTGTGGCAATTTAACATTATTACCCTCACCTGTATTACACGTGATTCACTTAAGTGGGTACCTATTTTTTTTACCCAAAATACCCCTCTTTTTATTAAATAGTCTTATTAAGTGGGTTCCATCGGAGGCCACCTAAAAAAAAATCAAATTATTAATTTTTTTTTTCTGATTCCACCTCCCCCACCCTTCCACCACCACCACCGTCCTACCAGCATCACCGAACCCTTTCTCTCTCTAAACTCCTCTCTCTAAAAACCCATTTCTTTCTAAATTCCTTTATCTCTCTAAACCCCCTTTCTCTTCCCTTTTGTCCCTTCTCTAAGTCGGATCCAACTGGTGGTAAAGATCGATGAAAGATGAAGGTGACGGTGGTGTAGGCAGTGGAGGGGGAGGGGGTTTGTTTTCATTAAATATATTTTTAATAATTAAAATTTGCCATTCTCTTCGTTTGTTAAACTGTGCACATTTTGTTAGCACAAAAAATTTGCCCACCTCCAGGTGATCCCCACCTAAGAAGTATGGACACTCCTAAGGTCCTACGGTGATTTGTCTGTATTGTATCGTATTTATGTCCTATTTTTAGTTGAAATTTTAAGGAAAAAAAACCCACACCGTATCCGCGTCTATATCTCCTCACCATTTCCGTGCTTCCTAGATCCCCACAAAAAATCTTAGCAACGTGAACTACGAACTTAGAAAATGACTCATGCAGGTATTGAAGGAGATACCCAAAATATTACTACTTATCTTCTACATAAAAAAGGTCAGATTGGATGGTGTCTGCTAAAGCTTGACACATCATATTTACTTGCTGGATCAGCACGATTACTAGGGACTAATAATCCCGGAGGTTGAGAGTTTGAATCCCCTTGGTGACCAGCTTCTGTGGGGTTAATTCACCAGTTCTACCCAGTAGCTGCTAACTCCTACCCCGAAGACTAATTAGGTGCTCTAAGAGGTCTCGACATCCCAGTCATCATATATATATATTGTCATGCCCTGCAACGAGAAGAAGACAAGAATTAATAGGAGATACATATATCAATCTCATGAATACACATCAAAATGTCCAAAAACCATCAACATTTAGTAGGACCACAAATTTTGGTTATTCACCTGATTGGAAATTTGACTTAAGGCATTGACATATTTCTTGGCGATTATTCAATTTGCAGCCTGCATAATTTTGACCACAAATTAGCATGCATTTAGCTGCAATGCCAAAAAAAAGTAGAAGAAGATGTGATACAGGTAACCAGCATTACATGGTTCTCTATAAAATTCAAACCCAACATAAGGAATACATGCACATCCCAAGTATATAAATCATACTAAAGTTCGTACTATATGAGTTATCGTGTGCCGCACACTATTCTTTTCCAGATAACTAGAGTGATAGTATCTTTAACAATTACACTAGCTTGTATACAATTCCTAACAGATTGTAAGTTGTTCATCTGAAGTATTACTTGAAATGATTGTTTCGTTATGATTTACAAGTGTTTTCAACTTTTCATATTGCTAGTTGTATCATTTCCTATATTATAGTACTATCAATATATATGGTTTCCAACAGTTAAGACAAGAATTCTTCATCAAAGCCCCTCTAAATAGGAAAGTTTTCACAATTACTTTATGATTGTTTCTTAGTGATACAGAAACTTATTAGCAGTTTTCATATTGCTTGTTGTATCATTTCCTAAACTATCAAATAGGTTTTTCAAACATTCAGACAACTAGAATTCTTCAAGCCTTAAAATTGGTAAATTTTCACAAAACTTTCACTTCTCTTGAATAAATTGCAAAAACCATTAATTCTAAGTTTGAAATCACAGTTAGCATATTGATTAGAAGT
Source organism: Macleaya cordata (assembly GCA_002174775.1). Classification (NCBI taxonomy): domain Eukaryota; kingdom Viridiplantae; phylum Streptophyta; class Magnoliopsida; order Ranunculales; family Papaveraceae; genus Macleaya; species Macleaya cordata. The sequence continues at coordinate 427,663 of MVGT01000164.1, read as the reverse complement.
GGGCATTAGTATTCATGTATGTCCATGTTGTACTTCCATTATATAAAGAGCAGGGGAGAAGTTCACCTCTATACCTGGAAGTTTAAACGATGGAGAGTCCTGTTAGAGGACCACCAAGTCGATCCCCTTTCTGCATGCACCACCTGTTATTATTTTGGTAACCTGCGCTGTTTAACCGGTTCCACTCCAATATAGATAAACAAAAGGTCTTGTGTAAGGTTTTAAAAGAACCAACTAAAGACACGAATGAGTTTATTGAATTCATCAAGGACTCGCTTCATTTATCTGTCACTACGGTTCAGTTGGGTAGTAAATTAAGACATTTGATAGGGATAAATACAAGGTCTCGCTTCATTTATCTTTCACTACGGTTCAATTGGGTAGTAAATTAAAGAAGAAGATCGGTTGGGTAGTAAATTAAGACATTTGAGGGATAAATACAAGGACTCGCTTCATTTATCTTTCACTACGGTTCACTTGGGTAGTAAATTAAAGACAAAGAAGATCGGTTGGGTAGTAAATTAAGACATTTGAGGGATAAATACAAGGTCTCGCTTCATTTATCTTTCACTACGGTTCAGTTGGGTAGAAAATTAAAGAAGAAGAAGATCGGTTGGGTAGTAAATTAAGACATTTGAGGGATAAATACAAGGACTCGCTTCATTTATCTTTCACTACGGTTCAATTGGGTAGTAAAACTGAATTTGTCAAAATCTCATGATGCGAGGTTGTTTAAGTATTCAAAGAAGATATGGGACACCAACACCAGGGAGAAGGATGTTATGGTTGGTGAAGGCCGATTAGCAGCAGCGAAAAATGATTTGGTTTGGCTACTACCCTTAAGTTTGGGAGGAGGACTAGGGAATAAGGAAGGATTGCTAGAATTGATTGGAAGTTCGAAGGCAAATGAATTCAACGAGAAGTGGAGGAAGCAGGTTATTGCTGAAGCTAAGGTTTTCATGAAAAGGATTGACTTCACTCGAGAATATACAAATATGGTTTTGGAGGCACTTGAGTCGTCATCATCATCATCAAATTCTTAAGGTGTCATTACATGTTGGACTATTCTCAACACTCCTGTCGTTGTTAGTGGTTTTGCTCTAATTTTCATAGCTTTTGCCTCCCCTGAAAGATTCAAAATAAGGTTGTTAAAGGTGAACAACATAGGCCAAGGATGAAGTAACATAATTGACAACAAAAATAAAAATATGAACATAACTGTATATTCTTGAAGTGAATCGAATATAAGAAGCTTCAATAACTATAATACAAAACAAAGAGCAAATTTATTGAAACGAAAGAGCAAATTCTCTTACCCAAAAACAACAAATGATTAACATAAATTAGGAAAATACAACTCACCTCTATGTTTTCGTTAAGTATATTCGTCTCCTCACGTATTTTGTCAAACGTAATCTTACCCAATTCACTACACATTTTCGTCTGAGCAAGATGAACAAGAGCGAAGATCGGGTGTCAACACCATATAATGCTAGGTGTGGGTCTACAATCTGCAACAAAGATAACATCACATTATTAAGGACATACCCATCAATTTACACAAAACATAAAACCCTAAACTTAGCATTTAAAACAAAAAAAACACCTTATAGAAAATTACTCCCTAAATAGATATCAGGACACTATCTCTTGTAATGGCTGATTGATGGGGACAATGAATTATCTGTTCTTTCAGGAAGGGGGGGTAAGATATCCTATTGATAAGAGGGCGGGAAGCTGACTCAATGGAGACCAGATTGTAAAGTCTTCAAAAATTTTGACGACATACGACTATGACCGCATCTTGCTCCGGAACAATGACGGATAGTCTCCAATAGGTGACTACATTTGGTGACCTCTTGTATGCTTTGGGAAGGACAAATATCAGGAAGTTCGTAATGATTGTCCAGCAAAGGTCGACAATTTTTCCAACACTACAACTGTACATCGTCACAATCTGGATGGAAAGCAAGTAAGCCCAACTGTAGCGACTACTTGCACAAAATTTAAACCAAATGTTAACACAAAATCAACATAAAGCAACGTTCTTGAGAGTCCGGATTTTAACTCTGGAGAAAATTCTCCACACTTCTTTCTGCTTCATGATTTTTCACAAAAAAATTTAAGACATAATTAATAATTGTTAAATAAGTTAGTTAACAAGCACAAGTTTGTTTTAAACATTAATTAATTAGTTCATAATGGAAAGCCAATCGTTACATTATTTAGTTGTTCTTTCTGCGGTGATGGTTTCACAATTACTTTATGATTTTTCCTATCAGGTTGCATTCAACAGATAGAACACATGCATGATTATTGTATTGAATGAAATATAAAACAAGCAATTTATGGGTCACTAAGCATTTCTTTCCATCTACTCTACCAATGTGAGCCTATCTCGCATGATAACACAATGTGGTAATCATGCTTGAGGATTGAAGTTAAGAAGCAATCTCCTTTAGCAAAACTCTGATAACTATCTCATCAGATGGAACCAATGGCAGAGCCGATAATTCACTTAAGTGGAGCCCACATAGAGATAATTTAAAGGCTGATTTTTTTGTGAGGATGGTTTTCTCATTATTATCATTCTCACAAAAAAACATATCATTCTATTAAATATAATAAAGAATCTCGCCAAGCAAAACTATCTCTTCAAATGGTGTGTCGACAGCCAATCCATCCCCAAAATCATATCGAAGTCTCTAATGTCAAACAGTGTCAATCTTACGTTCAACTCTACTTCACCCACTCGAACCACGCAGTCTCTACAAACTTTATGTGGCACTGAGCACTTTCCTATAGGTGTTGCTAGTTCCAAAAACCTCCCACTGGTAGAAACTGGAAGGTTTAGGGTATTCACCAACCTGGCAGCAACGATTGAGAGAGTAGAACCAGAGTCAATTAGTACATGTAACATCATATAACAAGATTCTACCTTCAATTACGTCGTCGGAAACCCGTGCATTATCCTGCGAGATGGCAAACATACGTCCTTGAGTAACTCCACTTGTCTGCTGTCGATTGCCCCTAGGGCAATTTCGCTTCACGTGCCCTCTTTCCCCACAATCCCAACATTGAACCCTGCCATCATCTCTCGGGGGTTATTGTTGGGGTCGTGGTTGTTGCTGTCCTTGGTTTCCTTGAGGTCAATTGGGCTGTTGCGGTGCTCTGCCCTATGGTGCTGCCCTCTGTTGTTGGGGTTGTTGTCTCTGTCCTTGGGATGACTCGCCTTGTACCCTCTGCCTTTTGTCTCCGCCAAACTGGTCTTGCTATTGAAACTAATTGGCTCCTCGTTTCTGTGTGGCTATCTCTTGTCTTCTCTGAAGTACTTCACACCCCCTCTCTAGCATCTGAACCTTCCTGATAACCTCATTGAAACTGTGGAATTCAAAGGCTAAGAGCTTCTCATACAATTGAGGATTCAGTCCATCCCTAAATTTCCTTATCTTGTCTGCCTCCTTATTAACAATTGTGGGGGCAAAACGAGATAAGTTAGTAAACCTAGCCACATACTGGTCCACAGTCATATTTCCCTGTCTCAGGCCCATGAACTCATAATACTTCCTTTCTTTCACTGCCACAGAGAAATACCTATCCAAGAACAAACTCTGGAACTCGTCCCAAGTGATTGGACCCATTCCTTCCGAGGTGCTTTTCTACCAATCCCATGCATCGTCAACTAGCATATAAGTAGCCATTCTAACTTTCAGCTCATTAGTGCATCTAAGTACGTCAAATATCTTCTCGATGTCCTTAAGCCACTTTTCGGCCCTTGCTGGATCCGGTGTTCCATCATAAGAAGGGGGTCCCCAGCTCTTAAAGTTCTTCAGAATTGCATTATCATCATGTGGCCCAGGGTTCCCAACCATAGGTGGAACAGGCTGGGGAGGTGGTGGTGGAGGTGGTGGGGGCACCACCCCTTGTGGAGCTTCCTGGTTCGCTCTAACCTCTTGTCTCAACTGGGCCACTTCGGTAACTAGCAAGTTGACCATTTGTAGAAGGCCGACTAATCCAGGTTCGGCGGGTTGCGGTTGTGGCGGGGGATCAGGTGCATGAGGCGGTGATGGCGGTTGTCGTCTAGGTCGCCCCCTCGGCATAGTTTACTGCCATAAGTCATACAAATAATGAGTTTAGCCTCATATTCCACCAAAACTTGTAAAACCATTAAATAACATAAACAGATTGAAAGCATTTAAATCAACAAAATATCA
>MVGT01000164.1:411741-422497 GCA_002174775.1 Macleaya cordata | reverse complement strand
GGTGCATGAGGCGGTGATGGCGGTGGTGGAGGTGGCGGTTGTCGTCTAGGTCGCCCCCTCGGCATCGTTCACTGCCAAAAGTCATGCAATAACGAGTTTAGCCTCATATTCCGCCAAAACTTGTAAAACCATTAAATAACATAAACCGATTGAAAGCATTAAAGCCAACAAAAATATCAAGGTACAGTAATAAGGTTTGTATACATGGTAACTTTTAGTTCCTTAAAGCTTTTAGCTTTTAACACATTTTTCCTACTCTTGGTGGCTTTTATCTTGTTATTGGGTCTACTCAGAGCTAACAATGCTCTAATACCACCTGTAACGCCCCGTAACCCAAATACAAGGGACATTAAGGTCCAGTTTACAGGGGAGACTCTGCCGGATTTGAGTCTCGTTGTAAACTGACGGTAATGTCCCTTGTATTTAGGATACGGGGCGTTACACGAAAGAGTTAGTTTCTACTTAAAAAAAATATCGAATGTTTCTTAATATATTTTCTTCATCTTTCTCTCATATTTTTTTAGGATCTCCATATCCTTTCTTCTATTCTATACTTCAAGTTTTCATTGGACATTATATAATATATGGTTAAACCTAAGGAACACTGACAGGTACGGGGGTCGGTGTCGAACACTCATACAAGGTGTCAGATTCGGCGACCTAAAAAAATCTGAAACAGGGATATGGTAGTGTATATATATTAGATAAATATTTTCTCTTAATATCAAAATAAGTGGACCACCAATTAGAGGAAAAAATCAAACAGGTCCCAAGTAAAAATAGAGGGTTGGGCTTTAAAATGTTGGTTTGAATTAGACTTAAAATTGGGCCTTTATGAAGTGGGCTTAGCTTAGAATAGGTTGGTTGTTTTAAAGGGTTAAACTTGGGTATTTAAGAAGTGGCCCAACTTAAATAGGTTGGTTGGGTTAAAGGGATTAGATTAGGGTTAAGTATTATATCTACGAGCCCCCACCTCCCGTGCGTGTGAATTGGTTGTCCATCCTTCCCACACGAGCTTTGCGTGTTGCCCCCCACGCCACCCCCTACCCATGCGCGCACTCAAACTTTTGCCCCCCTCACAAGCGCGCCTAGACTGATATGATCTGAATGTGGAGGAAATAATCTACACACAATATCATGCCTTGGATCATATTTGAGTAGACATAGAAATGGTGTAAATGGAGTGTAAACCAAATGTAAATAAATTAAAAATGTAATAGGACACAACTGAAATTTAAAAACAAAATTTGATGACGTTAAAAGTTAAAAAAAGATTTTAAAAAAAAAGGACAGACCACCGCCTCTCTTTCTCACTCTCTTACTTTTATCTTTCCCTCTCTATTACTTTTATTCTTTCTCTCTCTTACTTTTACTCTTTCTTTTTCCCTCTCTTTGCTCTCATTTTCTTTTTTCCTCTCTCAAAAGAGGCATACATGTGTGAGATATTTGTATTATATAGGGTTATTTTCATCCAAAAAGAGTACGAACGGACTCCACGATCACAGCTCCAATGGAGCCGCTTGGAGCCGACTCACCCCTTCAAGCCAACGACTCCCTTTTTATGTCTTTATCTCTCCTCTTTCGACTCGGCTCGGCTAGGCTTATTTGAACGGCTCAGCTTAAGGCATAGCCCTTTTAAAGAGTAGAATAGATATCATATGATGGTTGAGCTGCCAAAATGGAAAAGCCCTAAACAGCTAAGGATAGCAAGGAAGAGGCAGTGGTGAAGGGGAGATGGTGGCGATGTCTGAAAAACGCAGATCATTCTCCTCCTCTCTCTTCTTCTTTTCTTTTTCCCCTTCTTTCTTTCATCTTCTTCTTTGATTTTCTTTGGTTTTTGTGAAACCTAGGATTTTGATTTAATGAGTTTTTCCTGGAAACCAGATCTGATTCAGTCTTCTCTTCTTCTTCTTCGATCTAGGTTTTTGACAATTATTTAGAAAAAAAACATAAAAGAAGGAAGAATCCAATGTCGTGTCTAACACGCATACCGGTGTCGACACGGCAAAAAAATTGTTAATAAGCCTGATTAATCCCGCCCAAGCGGGGATATTAATAACACAGGTAAATATAAGAGCACTACTTATCACTAAACATAAAATTTTCCAACAAATTTGAATCGGAAAACCCAACACTCTAGATTTCACCTATTGATCCAGTTGGTAGATAACACATACGCATAAGTCAGATTCATATGCATAAAAACCAAGCACCACCAAAGTAAAAGAAAAAAAACTAATATAAAGGAAAGCAATTTACAAGGTATACCTTTTAAGTAGAGAGGGTAGGTCATAATGGCGCCATGGTGTCCTGAAACATAAAAAAACTTGTTAATGAAACGGATCAACAAATTCAAACTATTATGACTACAATAAGGAAGGAAAATTAAACATCAATTTAAATACGTATTTGGAAACTCCATATTTTACATCCAGATCATCTCCTTAGTTGTTGTTATACTATTCTCATAGTTTCCCACAATGCCATTTGTTATATAAGTAACCTAACTCTTAGGTTTGTTAAAAGTTATGGAAAAATTATTTCTAGGTTTAGAAATAAATATGCAAGAAATATTTATATAAGAATGATCGTTTAATATATAAATTTTAGTAAACTAATTTATAATATATAATTGATTAGACAAAAAAATATTTATGACTCAAAATCTGTTTGAATGAATGAAAGATAAACATTTTGATCAGTAAAAAATAAGAGCACTCTTCAATAAAAACAGAATTAGTTAATGGATAATGCTAAACTTACAGCAAATTCCTACAAAATTTCCTGCCGAAAGCTAATCCGACGGTGGAACTATTTTTTACATACCCTCGTGATTTGCATCTATCCCAAAATGTTGTGCATCCACCGTAGATTGTAGCTTTGGTAGAAAATTCTATAGCTAGCATCACCGTTAGTTAATATAGGGTCAAGTTATATAGCCCCCTTATATAACCCCCGCTTGTGAGGCCCACATGTAATGCATCCAAGAGTTGATTTTTGGAGAAGATGTTCTCCTCACTATATATTTCATCATATTAAAAAAATCAGCTCGTTCTAAAACTTATAACCCCTCAAATTAGCCCTTCAAAAATTTGCAAGTTTTAAACTTTATTTTGTCCGTTGATTTAAAACAGATACATATGATGTTAGAAGTTTTAGAACAGGCTGATTTCAAGTAACTATGTTCTCCTCATCATGTAGATCATTCTCTCCAAAAATCAGCGCCTAAATGCATTCCATGTGGACCCAACAAGGGTTTTTTTAAGGGGGCTATATAACCTGACCCATTCTTAAAACTAAATTTGAGCTTTTTAAGCTAAAAATTTTCAATAGATCCAAGGAATGAGATTTATACATTCAAGCAGAGAGATTATTGTCACACACACACACTGTTTTTGTTTCCACATCAACACATAGTATTGCCAAGGGGTGTCAACGGGTCGGTTCCGGATCGGAACCTAAAGGTTCCAGATCCGGTCCCGTTAATATGAAGCGGTTCCGGATCCTTTCGGTTCCGGTTCCGGAACCTCAATTGGTGGTTCCGGATCCGGTACCGCTGGGATCCGCGGGTAACCGCGGGTACCCGATACCCGTTTTAAGTTATTGTTTTTTAATTTTTTTCACACAAAATCTATTTGTATTTTGTATTTTCGTATTCTATTCAATTATAAAATTTATTTTATTATAAAATTTGTTAAATAATAGTCATTGGTTTCTTTTTTTAATTAAAAAAAAGTTAAAAAAATTAAAAAATTGTTATATAATAGTAAATTAAATTATAAAATTATAGAATTTATACGGAACCGGGTACCCGCGGGTACCCGATGGGTGGATCCGAAATGGATCCGAAAAATTTCGGATCCAAAACGGGTAGATCCGAAATGGATCCGAAATTTATCGGATCCACAAAGTGAGGTCCCGGAACCGCAAAAACCGGTTCCGGGTTTTTGGGTACCAATTGACACCCTTACCAATCTGTTTCTTTTGGTTTTGAAGCAAATTAAGAGGAAGAAAACAGAAAACAATTTTCTTTACACAAAAATAAATAAAATAAAAATAAAAATAAATGGTAAAATAAAGCTTTTGATGTTTAAAGAAAGAGATTGAGAGGGAAAGATGAGTGCAAACCTGTAAGAGTGTTCTTTTCGAGCTCCGGCTTGGGCTCTGATTGCATTGCGAATTCAGTTACAGCTTGCATGCAAACTCTCCAGACTGATATAAAGAGAATGGGGGGTTGAGTTGCTGATCAAAAATAAGGATTCTCCTTTCAAAATCACAAAACCCTAAATCCACCAGAAACACAAAATCACTGAACCCAAAATCCAAACCTTAAGAAAATGCACACATCAAGTAAGTAACACTAACATCCAGCAAACTCGGACAGGAAAAATATAACGAACCTGTCGCTCGAGCGTACCGCGGAAGAAAATTAGGGTTTTGGAGGTTGAGATACTGAGAGAAACCCAAACGATGGGCTTTTAAACGTAGGGTAAGAACGTCTAATGGCCGTCGGATTCGGTATTAGATAGAGATAGAGTTGAGTTACCGCAGCACCATTGCACATATGCACCATGATTTTTGTGGGACCATACGGGAGATTTCGGGTGATATCACCACCATATAGATCATTATATTCAGAAAGTCTGTTCATTCTAAACTCTAACTCATCAAATTAACCCCTAAAAAATAGGTAAAGTTTAGACATCTTTGTTGACCATTGATTTGCGATGAACTTTTGATGGGATTATAAGCTTTGTAAACAAAAAATTAATTTATGTATATGATAATAGAAGAACATTCTCACCGAAAATCAACCCTTCGAACATTTTTATGTAGCCCCACTTTTCCCAAAAAAATAAGTTGTTAAAGATCATTCCTTAGGGCATTTCTAGTGGAAAATCTAAAAATGGAAAATCCATGTTGAAAAGGTGTTTTGCTCTAGTAGGGAATCCCTAAAAATAGTGAAGAAACAAAAAAAAAAATAGACAAAAAAGAAGAGTGAAGAAAAAAAATTGGTTGAGATATGTTATGTTCATTTGTTTAAGGAGAAAAAATAGAAAAAGTGGGAGAGAGAAATAACTTTCCTAATATTTAGGACTTAAATATTGAGGGTGTAGTTCATTGGATGAGCGTGCCGCTCATCCCATGATACCCTCCACTAAGGATCCCTAAAATGGTGGATTGGGATCCATTTTTAGGGGTTAAGGGTTCCCACTAGAGTATGAAAACTGCTTGATCCCACTAGGAATGCCCTTAGAGCATCCACAATGGAGAATGGCAAAAATGCATTCTCCTAGTGTATTTTTATAAACATCTCCAATGCAATTGTTTGTGATTGTAAATGTCTATTTATCCTACCTGGGAGTCAATCTTTAATCCATTCACATTGCATGGAGATGCTCCAACATTTAGAATTTTTAACACAATAATAATTGATTTTTTTTATGGGTGTGGGTAAGTGGCTAGGCCCAAGTGTTAGGTGATGTGGGTTCTACATGGAGATGATCCAATGGTTGATTTTAGGTGAAGATATTCTTATCACCATGCAGATCATCCCCACAAAAAAAAATATTTCTTAAACTTTTAACCCTATCAAAAGTTGATAGTAATCAACGATGAGGATATCCTTACCTTACATAATATTAAACCGTTGATTCGACCAATATTTTAATGGTGTGAGGCCAAGTCCTATGGAAACCTTAAACCCCTAGAATGTAGAGGTTTGGTTGTTAAAGTTAAGTACTATGGAGGCTCTTCTACCTCAAAACTCTTCCCCCGCCCCAAATATAGGGACGAGAAAAGGGGATTGAGGGATCAATAGAGTTAGTCTAGGTAATTGGGTGAGAGTAACTCTATCGCCAAGGAGAAATTTTGCCACCATCGATATTAATATTTTTTCGTGGGCGATAAAAATTGTCTCGCCTACTATTTCTATCAACCACTGCTATTTCAATCACCTACCTCATTTTTTGAGTTACAATCTTAGTACTTGGCCATCCCTTAACCTAATTTTTTTAGGTACAAAATACAAAAATTTAAAGTTTCCATAAGACTTAACCTTAGAAATTTTAGAATCGACTGGTTATGATGCTATAAATTATGAGAAAAACATCGTCACCAAAAATCAGTGTTTGACAACTTTTTGATCGTCTCCATGAGGAACACACGACATTGGAAATCGGTTGTATATAGTAATAAATATATGTATCAAATAAAGTTTTAAAGAGTTTTAATGCAAAATAGTATTTGATCATTCTCTTTTAAGCTTTAACAATCAAACTAATGAAAACTCAAAACTGGTTAATTAGAAATTCAAACCAAAACAGAAACTAACTTATAAAATAAAGGGAAATTTTGACTTGTGTCCTTTATCTAACTCCCTTTTCCTGTCTTGTTATGACTGGAGTGAGAAAACTAGTTCTCTTGAGAGCTGCATCATAATCAGTTAAATTGTGTCTGTTCTTTTTCAGCTTGATTTTCTCTCTCATCCGTTGATATATAGTCTGCAATCTCAAGGAGCCTACCATGACCACCACCAGCACCACCAACACCACCACCACCACCGCTAGAGCCATTGCCAAGGATGGTTTTATATATGCTTGTAGCTTGACCCACCATACTTGCTGGATCAGTAGGAATATTGGTAGGGAGTAGCATTGTTGTGTTGGCCTGCAACGTGACAAGAATTAATAGGATGAGGATATATAAATCAATCTCATTACAACACATCAAAATGCTCCAAAACATTTATAGTAGGTCCATTCGATTATTCAGCTCCTGTGCAAGTTTACTGAAGGCATGGATGTATTGCACAGCGAGTCTTAAACTAGCCTGCAGAAATAGACCACAAAACAATAACCTTGAGCACCAATGCAAATAAAAAGAGAGAGAGAAAAAAAAGAAGAAGATTGGATACACATACCAGCATTACATTCCTCTCCATAAAGTTCAAACACTTGTAAATGTCGTCTATAAGATTGCGAATTTTTCATCTTAAATATAAAACTCCAAATGGATTTTTTTTCTTTCCTGATGTGTTTGTGGTTGTTCATAATTTATCTTGTACCATCTCTAAGTTGGCAAACTTTAACAAATTCTCTATGTTTCTCTAGAATTAACTCCAAAAACTTAAATTCAAATTCAGTATACTGATAAGAAGTGCTCATTAATATTCATCCATGTATATATTCTGTTCTCTACTACTATAAATTAGAGGAGATGGGAGCATAGAACCTCGAAACCTCCACTTGCTTTAATGGATTCTGAAACTAATGAAATTCCTTGTGCTGTTGCCTGTGCTTTAGCAAGGATAGCTTGTGCTCCTCCTGTAAGATTCAAACAAGATTGTTAAAATTTGTACAAAGAACATTATATGCGAAGGTAGAGCTCATCACTTAATTTATGGTATAATATGTTAGCAAATTATAATTTCATCAATTAGAGGCACATTCATTATCTATAGAACTATTTGGTTTTACCAATCTCACTAAAACTAACTTACACGGTCAAGTAAGATGGATTCCAGTAAGCAGCATTCATCAGAAATGAACTAAATGTCTAAAGTTCTTATTTAAATGTTTTGTATATAGAAGCGCTAACCTCTAGAAAGTAATCAATTCATCACAGATTGAACTTTAATTTGTTAAAAGAAACTTTCATTCAACAGGCAGAACAGGTGCATAATTGTAATACTGAATGGAATTAATATAAAACAGGCAGATTATATAAGTCCCTCATCTAATCAGCTACTAAAGATGGTAACAAAGTAGATTACTGAGCTTTTCTTTCCTTCCGCGATATTAACATTTGCCTGTCTCTGTCCTGTTACATTTCAAACCACATAATTTGCATAATTACGAAACGTGATAATAATGCTTCAGAATTGAAGTTGATAATGAATATCCTCAAGCAAAACTATCTCTTCAGATGAAGATCACATGAAATCCCAACTTCAATTATCTATCTAAATAGCTTTTCAGAAAATGATTTCTTGCCATGAATGGCTAAAGAATGTGTAATTACATCAGTAATTTAAAATGAACAACTAAGTTTCCCAATGATAAGAACCTTCTGACTCAAGAATTTGAGCTCGTTTTTTACGCTCTGCTTCTGCTTTCAACTCATTAGCTGCCCGCAATCCAGGAGGAGTAATATCCCCTATTAAGACAAAGAGTGGAATGTCATGCAAATTGGTCAGAGAAAATTTAATTTGGTATAGATATAAATAAGATACTAAGTCTCTTACGTATCTCATATCGTAGGCACTGCAGACCCCATTCTTTAGCAGCTGCATTGATGGACTTCTGCAAAACCAAAGCAAAAGCTAATCTCTTAATAAAGTTTTCTGATAGTAAGTCTTGATTGGGCCAACATATCTACTGGGTGCCCAAACATATTAAGATAAGGTCATAACTCATAACAGAGGCCGATTATCAATTGTCTAACGGATCAGATATCATTAGGTTAAGGAAAAAGAGATGAAACTATAGAAACACTAATAGCTTCTGAAATTTTAAACAAGTCAACATTATTTACTTGTTTAAATTCTATATCTCCATTACAATAGGTGACAAATGGATGAGATGACTGTTAGTATTATCCCACATCGCCTGGGCACTTTGGATTTGTGAAGTTTATAAGCCTTGGGCAACCCTCTCCTTATAAGCCGGTTTTCAAGGAGAGTTAGGCCTAATGGGCCTTAACATGGTATCAGAGCAGGGTGTCTCAGGGATGGGTCGGGTCTGTTAGCTCTAGCCCTGCGTGGAGGGGGAGTGTCGAGTGGCTCCAGCCCTGGCATTAAGGCCCATTGGGCCTAACTCTCCTTGAAAACCGGCTTACAAGGAGAGGGTTGCCCAAGGCTTATAAACTTCACAAATCCAAAGTGCCCAGGCGATGTGGGATAATACTAACAATGACTTCATCTTATAAATTATGTCATCCAGGCTTTGTCCATATTGATTCACTTAAACAAGTCTCCCAATTTTAGTAGGGAACAGAGGACATTGAGAATCTAAGAATAGGTTTTCCTATTTTTATCAGAGTAATTATGGATCTTTTGCTACCTTGTAAAACAAAATTCAACATAGCAACTGGTTTATAGACAACCCATTTATGAATCTATGTTCTTGAAGTGAATCGAATATAAGGAGCTCCAACAATCATAATACAATACCAAAAAAAAAAAATTCATTTGAAACCAAAAGATTGACTTCTCTGCTTTTGGTTTATTTTTTTTATTCTTCATAAAATCTATAGTAAGGTCTAGTTGTTTTAGAATACTTAAATCTTACCCAATAAACCAAATGACTAGCATATGAATTATGAAAATGCAACTCACCACTATGTTCTCGTTAAGTCTATCCCTCTCCTAAAATGTTTTGTCCAAAGTAATCTTTCCCAACTCGCTAGGCATTGTCGTCTGAGCAAGCTGGACGACTGCAAATATCGGATTCTCAACACCATATGATGCCTGAAGTGGGTCTACAATCTGCAACAAAGATATCACAATTTATGGACAACCCATCAATTTAAATAGAGAGATAGAGAGAGTCCAAATCACCATTCTAAAGAAACAAAAATATACCTTTAGTAATAGCGGACTGATTCGGAATCGCAATGGCCTGTTCTTTTAGTGAATGAACATAAGTGATTCGATCAGCAACGGGAACCAAAAACTGAAATCCCGACTTGAGAGTTTTCAAATACTTCCCAAATCGTTCAACAACAAAAGCCTTCTTTTCAGGAACAATTTGGATACTCCAATTTGCAGGAGGAGATATCTCATATCTTGTATCATAGCAATCCCAAAAACATAATTAATTTACATTAAACTGAAGCACTTAATTGAAAAAACAATACGAAAAACTGAGAAGTTAAAGAGTAAGAAAATTAAAAAGGACATACCTGGAACTGAGATCATCTTGTTTTTGGCTACAGGTTATTTGATCATCTTGTTTTGGGCTATGGGTTTGAAGATGGCGGACCGATGAACCGAAGGAAGCAGCAGCTGGGATGAAGTTAGAAGAGAGAGATGGGTTAGAGAGAGAATGGTAAGAAAGTGCTGAAGAAGAGTTTTTCACAAGTAGTAGAAGAGGTGAAGATGAAGAAGATATGTTTCTGCAATTACTTGCAGTTCTTCCAATTAGGTGTTGATTCAGAGACCTCAATGTGTTATTAATGGAACTCACTTTCCAGATACCCATTTTTTTTTTTCTTTTTTTTTGCTCTGATCAGATTTCTTGTTGTTCAATATCTTCTGAACTTCTTTTCTTCTACCTAGGAGTTCAATTCGTCTGGGACGTACGTGTGAGATAAGCATACAAGCTATCTCAATTCTCCATTAACTTCTTTCCCAAGTTCGGTATTTTGTTCTTATCATACCCATGAATCATCTCTATGTGGGCCTACACGCCTATGTAAATATTTTTATCATTAATGCACCTATCAATAGGGTCGCATGTTGTGATGATCTAAGAATTGATTATTTGTTTTGTGTGGCGATGATATTCTCATCAAGTACGTCACCATCAGTCCATGGATCATCTCAAAATGGGCCCACCTAATTATAGTTTGCTGATGCTTGCCAGCGACGATCGCATTAGGACGATCTTAGAGCCGATGTTTTTAAGAATGATCTCATCCCAACATAAGGAATAAGACCAACGTTAAGAATACATGCCAATCCATTAGTGAGGTCTTGAGTTCGAGCCTTGCAGCAAGGTTCTACTCATGTAATGTGGTGTACCCATAAAAAAAA
>MVGT01000164.1:378921-410356 GCA_002174775.1 Macleaya cordata | reverse complement strand
AAATTGCAAGTCCGAACTTGCAATTTCAGAAAATTTCAGATCTTAACTTGCCCTCCTGTTCTTCAACATCTTCAAAATGTTTCTTCCACCGAATCCAATCCTAATCTTCAACCTCTTCTTCATCCACCTTCTCCGCAAGGCAGAGAGTTACCAAAAGAAGATGTAACTGAAAACTTAGGGTTCCTGAAGGCATAAATTTCGGATCTGAACTTGTTCTCCTGTTCTTTAACATCTTCAAAATGTTTCTTTAACCGAATCCACTCATAATCTTCAACCTCTTCTTCATTCACCTTCTCCATTAATTTGGTGGATCTAGATCGGTGTATATGGCAGGTGAAGGGAATGGAGGTGTTGAATCTGAAACTATTTTAGAGAGAGAAAGTTAGAGAAAGAAGGAATTGCAGGAGGAAATGGTTGCGGTGACTATGAGGGAGGCGAGAATGGGGGACGAAGGGGAGTGAATTTTAAAAGGATCCAAAAAATGATTTTAGATAAAGAATAATAAAGGGTCTGTTGTTTTTATTCCTCTAAGGTTAGTTTTGTCTTTTTCAAATTAGGGACTAAATTTACAAATGTTTTTATTCCTTGGATTAAAAACACAAAACTTTTGAAATTAGGGACTAAAATCACAAAACCCCTTTTTTCATTAATGCACCTATCACTGGGGTCCCACCCTGTGATGATCTAAGAATTGATTATTTGTTTTGTGTGGCGATGATATTCTCATCAAGTACATCACCATCAGTCCATAGATCATCTCAAAGTGGGCTCACCTAATTACATTTTGCTGATACTTGCCAGCCACGGTCGCATTAGGACGATCTTAGAGCCGATGTTTTTAAGAATGATCTCATCCCAACATAAAGAACAAGACCAAATACATGGAAAGCAGATGCAGGGGCTAGTAGTGCTATAACAAGTGGTTTGTTAAGAAGAAAAAGTGGGGCCAAGTACAAGTTCCTAAGAGAAAATTGACTATCACAGATTCATACGAGTATAGGACACTGGAATAGTTTGAAAATATCCAACACAAATTCTATCTTCTGCAATAATTCATCATTTTGGCTCCGTTTGGTATCCGGGGAATTTTGCAAAAATTCGCAGCCCAAAATTCTTTTGTATTTGCCTGATTGTTGGTATATAAGTGTAATTATTATACTAAATTTAAGTGGTCCCCCACATAAATTTGATAAAATAAGGTGTGAATAAATACAATCATTTTTATAACTACAAATATTCACAACTTATTTTACCAAATTTATATGAGGACCACTACAATTTAGTATAATGATTGCATTAATCTACCCAATTAAGGCAAATACAATAGTATTTTGGGCTGCGCATTTTCACAAAAATTCTTATTGTTTGTTTTTTATGGTCTTAGAAGTCGGTAGATCCAAAACCATGTGTGATTTCAAACTCGAAGGATTTCATTTCATCATCATCATTGTCTTCTGATGCTATATATACAATCTCCTCTTTTCTTGCATTCTCTCTTTACTTCAATTTATTGGTTTCTTTCTTACTTGCTCTTCTTATTACATTTCTACATTCATACATTCATAAAAACATACAAAAGACCCAGCAGAAAATGAATATGAGTAGGGGAAGGCCTCCTCCTGCTCATGAATCAAGTATTAAGTATCAACCCCTATAAGTGTCAAGCCAATTGCAGTGACAATAAGAGTTGAGGGAACTCCAAATTGAAGATGGCTCCAAAAGGAAAGATTGTAACCAAACAACTGAGCTCGACGAGCTTGCTCGCACACTATCAAATTTGCAGCTGACCCCAACAGCGATAGGTTCCCGGCTACTGTGCTCACCCATGCCAATAGCAGCCATGCCTTCTTTTCATCTGATGCAGAAATTGCCGCTGCCGATGCTGCAACCCGTGCTCCAAGCAAGAGAACTAATAATAGAAAGAGAGAGGATAAGAACAATAGAGTGAGTGGATCATTGTGTTCAAACACGCCATCGAAAATAAATCAATGCCTTCAATAAGTTCATTTGAAGTAGTCAGAAGGATGTGCATTCTGCACGTATAACATTCATGTTCGTTGTATTTGAGTTTCAAATTCACACATTACGTTTTCTCGTGACTATATTTGAATGGTTAACACCTGAAATTGGTATTAATTATTTAGTCATCAAGAGCATAAAAGAGCAATTTGAGTGAATCTTGATGTAAGAAGAATAGATGACTCTAGGCTTTACAGAAAATCTATCAAGGATAGACCATCCCTAGTTTAAGGCAGTTGCAACCTCATCCTTATCATGAAAGGACACTAAGGAAAATCATCTGTCTAGAAAGTGGTTTGTAAGATTTCGAGTGATAAAAAATTTCTTAAAGATTATTACATACAATTAATTGGCCCAATATCACAACCCAGAAAATTAAGAAGCAGGAAAAGTTCTTGGTTGAGTGTAAAAGACCAAGTATGGAGAAATGACATTATCAACAATATATTATCCATGCAACTTTACAAGGAACAGCTAGATAAAGATAAGTGCCGTTGCATTATGTAGCATCTAGCTTTACGTAAGTGCCAATAAATGACTGAAGTCTAGCTAGATCGCACAAGACGTAAGCAATAACTTATTCTAAGGAGTAAACAAAGACCAAGTGAATGACGTACAGAACAAGACTGCAGAGCAACATTTTCTAATAATTAGTACTTAAAACTGGAAGTGACGAGCCTGCTGCACAATCTAGCTTGAGTTGAGGGGAGACTTACATATTTTTTTTTCTTTTCCTACTTTAATATTCGTTGTTCTCTAGTTAATTTTGTTTTATCCAATTACCAACCAAACAAAACTCATTTTCCTCAAACCATATGATGTGCATGTCTCTCATGCATGCTCTCATTAATTAATGAAACTCCTGCAGGGGTGCGGTTGGATTTCGGACTGGAATATGTAAAAGATCCCTCGTAGAGATAGTAATCAGAAACATGGCATATCAGTTTTATCTTTAAAAAGGGTGGGTGATGGAAAATTAATTCTCTTCTTGTAAAAGGGGGAAAAAGAACAGACAGTCAAAATGGTGGGACTTACACTGCACCAAGTCAAAAATGTTGCGAAGGAGAGCCAAGGAAGGATTTAAGAGCAGAATGGGAGAGGGAGCTGCACCTGGGGTAGAACTAGGATGAGAAAATAGATGGTTTAGATGAACAATACCCAATGGTTTTACACATAGCCTGGATAACTGCATAAATCTATATATTAAAAGGAGGACTTAGCAAGAGCGACAATGTTTCCTCTACATTACAATACTGTTTCTCGCATATTGGAGTTACCTTAGAAGACCTGCTTATTCCTGTTAAAAATCAAATATTTTCTTCAATTATGTCCAAATTGATATTGTTATGTGGTATTATAGAGATGCCATTCTTAGTAGTTCATAAAATGATCCACTCACTTACAAATTCAATAAGCTATCAACGTCTCGATCACTTTGACCATTAATAAAAGAGCTCATAACAAACTAGATTCTTCATATATATAAAGCAAAACACACTAAAAAAATTCTGATTACTCATGCAACTAAAACACATCATCTGTAATCTGGAAAAGAAAATTATCTAATCAAATAGGTAATAAAAAATAAAGATAGAATAACTTACCAGTAGGTACATTTGAAGCAAAATTTGAGAGCACAAGTATGACGAGGGCAAGCACTGCAATCCCACTAACATGATCAATGCGTGCATGAGGCTCCATAATATCCCAGATGGTGCTTGGAATTCCTGTTTTGTTGAAGCCATCGACGGTGATAAACATTCCACAGAAGAATATCAAGAGAGAATAGGAAACCTGGTTCAGGGTTCAAAGAAAGCTGATTCTTGTTTGTTTAGCTAGTATAAGAAATTCTGAAATAAGACTAGAAATGAGTAGTACATAAATTTTTTTCAAAAACTCTGCCGACTGTAAGATGTAAAGGTTTTAAAGCCTTTTTTTTTTTTTTCCTTCTTTCAATACAGAAAGAAGAAGGATTATGATTAATGCAACTTTTACCTTCTCAAGGCTTGGTCCGGCATCTTTGAAATCAAGAACCACTAGAGCAAGTGCGGCAGTTAATGCAGTCCATGACATGTTTAGACCCATCAGCAGAGAAACTAGCATTCCAACAGTAACAAGGTAGACAGATGTCTTCCATAACAACCTCTTCCATCTATTGATAAAACCTTCCTTTTCATCTGAAGACTGCAAAGAGAGTGAGGCATCTCTCGAACCATTGATCGTCAGGTTACTACTGCTCATGCCACTTCTCGTTACCCTCCTAGCCCTAGAGGAGGGAATATTTCCCTCTTGATGAGGAAAACCAGTAGTAACATCCTCTTTTGATGTGTTAGAAATCCTTGCAGATCCATCTCCTCCATTAATTGAGGCTCTCTGCTGTAAATCGTTCTCACTGCTCGAATTTATTCGGTTTCTAAGAGTCTCCACTTGGCAAGATTCGCCCCCACCCCCATCCAATTTTGAATTCCACTCCTGAGAATTTAAGGACGTGAGATGTGACAATGTGGCAGGTGAGAAACGATGAGAATTCACATCTTCTTCAGCAACTTCTACTTCCACTACGGCCATGTCTTCCTCGTCCTTCTCAACAGACAATATCCTCCAAAACATGCATAGAAGAATAGTGGTATTCACAACTACTCCCACAAGCATTGCAGGGAGAATCCCAAATAAGAATTTCCCAAAAGAGATTTTACTCTGGAAAGCTATAACCAAATTTTGTGGGTTACCAATTGGAGTCGCAGAAGACCCAATATTTGAACTAGATGCCAGGGCCAGTAAAAACGGACGAGGTGGAAGATTATGCTGCCTTGCAATCTTCAGTACAAACTCAGTCAGAACAACACAACAGGTGTCGTTTGTGAATAGAGCACTTGAGATAGCGGAAATGAAGCAGAGTCGGCAAAGTAAGTCCTTGGGACCTTGGCTTTTCCACGAGAGCAATTTACCCAAGTACTTGAACATATCGGCTCTTTCGAGGTAGATACTCACAACCATGGTACCAAAGAGAAGTCCAAGGATTGGAAGGTCAATTGCAGCATAAGCTTGATCTGGTGTTATAACTCTGAAGATGACCATCAGCATGGCACCTAGTAGTGAACCTGCTGTTCTTCCAATAGGTAGGAAAGGGATAGCCGGGAACACGGCCAAGACCCAGAATATTCCAAAGGAAATTGAGCCTAGAACTACTTTTACAGTTGAAGCCATAGCCATCTTCTTCTATTCTACAACTTACAAAATCTATCTAAGACCTATTTCAGGAAGGAAAATCTTAAAAATGCCCAAAGAAATCAATGCAGCAGTTGAATTCCTTCCTACAAATATGGTGAGATTTTCTGTGAAATAGATTTGAACAAACAACCAAGAGAATTGAAACTGAAAACAAGATTATAGATTAAAAAGGAAAAAACAGAGATACCCAATTTTCATTTTTGGCTTCTACAAATGCTCCAATAACCAGCAGCACTCCTCCACTAAGAATTTCCTTCTAAGATCCTCTGGCAAATGGAGATTAAAAGAGAAAGAACTCCTCAAGTACAGACACATTATTACAAACTCTTCACATGCAACCTCATCTGAAGTCCTGTTTTTTCTCTTTTGATCATTAAGACACTGATTGAATCTCACCAATACTAAAGACAATCATAAAACCCTATAAAGATAGGATAGGAAACACAAGATTCAAATTGCCATAACTGAATTATTGGATCCCAGACTGAAATTTTCCCAGTTTTCTACAATACCCATTTACCCTAAACATCATTTCAAAAATTAAGAAATCAAAAAGACATTGTTACACATAACCAGAACTCTCTATCAAGCTACAACATCCAGGCTTCCCAACCAAATTTCATGAACTATTCAAGTTTAAACCCAACAGAAACAGCCCACATCGAAGCAAAATTTAATAAAATTGCAAGAAGGTAGATAAATTTCAAACCTGGATCAGAGTCAGAATCTCTCTCTCTCTCTCTCTCCTCTCGATCTCTCTCTCTCTCTCTCTAGCTATACGGGGAAGAGAAAGGATTAACTATCTGGGGAGCTGGTTATCTGTTTTAATGTTAGTTAATTACTGACCGACCAAAAAAAATGTTAGTTAATTACTGCATGTAAACGATTCGGAATCTCGTATTCATATCTGAAAAGTGTTATTAATTAAACGAGCAGGGATATTGCATCATGGCTTTTTGTACCAACAATGCCCTATAATTATTGTAGGTCTCACATAAAGATGATTCTGAATGTTGTCGTCATTTTGTAGATCTATCAAATTCTTAAATCAATTCGTTTTCAAACTTCTAAATTTCAAATTTTCATAGGTCCCAATTAAAAATGATAAAAGATTAAAAAATTTTATACCGTTAATCTCCCTAGTTTGTAATAGGGTTTAGAATTTTTAAAATTAAATAAGTTGATTGTGGAAATTGATTATCCACATGATAAGAATTTTTTTACAAAAATTTAGCTTTTAGATTATCTCTACCTAAATCCTAGGGCAACAATGGTGAACCTAAGCCATGGTTCAACATCCATCCTCATTAATTAATTATTTAATTTGGTATTAATTATATCAACTATTTTTAGTTCCATTTTATTTTTGCCCATGAGTTTTAATTTTAAGAATGGGATGAATAATTGATTGTCATGAAAATATTAGGTGGGTCATCAGTGCCAATNTTGGGATTCCCGAGTTTTATTTGAACAGGTATTTAAAGAAGACCTAGTTGTTCTTCTGGTAACTTGAGGTGATTCTTCTCTGCCCATCTCTTCAGTTCTCTATCGCGAGTACTTACGACAACCCCATGTTATAGGCTCTCTGTGCTTGAGGAACACCTGATATCCGAGCCCACGTGGACTCTTAGAGTATCTTCCTAGTCTTTGAGATTAGTGTGCCACCGCTAATTTATGCTACCAAATAAGTTGGGGAATAATTCTTGGAGTAACCCCAAGAGGATAGAGTTGAGCAATTTTTTGAGAGTGAAAACTAGATTAAATAAAATGGAGAGAATAAAGAATGTTATTTACAAGTGGAGAAGCCAAATGGCTTCAAAAGGGGAGAATTGGATAAAAAAATCTTTTACAAGAACAGAGCATCCCAATTGAAAATACAACACGCGAAAGGGACTCTAAATTCTGGATATAGAGAGGTCGTCCAAAAGTGAACTAGTGATTTGACCTCGATTGTCAGTTTATCTGAGTCCTTGATCTTCCCTTCAAAAACACGGCGGTTTCGTTCTAGCCCGATTGTCCAACCTCCAAGTTGAGGGAGACAGACCTTAAACCGTTTTTTTATTGTGGTGCTGTTAATAAGAAAATATGGTTGGATAGAGAGAAAACAAGGCTTTAAGCCCAAACACTTTTGTTTGTTTGTTTGTTTTATTTTGTATTTTTGTTGTTAAAAGGGAGCTTTTCAATTTTTAACCCCACTAACCATCACCCCCACTCAATCCCTACCACCACCACCACCACCACCGTCACCATCATCTTCACCACTGTCACTCCCACTCCACGAACGGCCACTACTGCCTACTCCGCCGCCACTACTTCCACCCATCAAATCTTATTTTCCTATTAACATCAACCTTTTTATTGTTGCCCTAGTCCTCTACGTATGGTATTTCACATGCACGTGGTATATCCCTTGTTCTCCATTATGAGTATAATATTACAAGTGTCATTAATATATCAAGTAAGTATGCCATTCAAATGGAGTTGGTGCTTTAATAACACATAATTACACGCTTACAGACTTACATATACATCATGTTATCTAAAAAGACTGGACTGCACTTCGATCTTTAACAAGTGCTCATCCTCATCCTCAAGTGTTTGTTTGTCTTCTAGTAGTTGTTAGAAAGACCACTTCATCATCCATGCAAGATCTCTACATACAATAAAGCTTACATTATTACTGGCTCATTTTTAGCACATTGCACAGAGTACGATTATCTTTTTTGATTGTTAAATACAGAAGTTGTCCTACGTGGCAATTGCACAGAGTTCGTCCAGTAGGACCCTGCTCTAGGCTGTGTAAAAATGTGGCATGTGCAGCAAACAACAATTCCATCTGCTTTGGTCCACTAGAAACTTGTTAATGAATGCCATGTCAAACCTAAGTAACCAAAACCTAGAGCGAGGCCTAGAGCTGGAGCAGGAGTGAAAACAAAAGTGGAAGCGCCCGATTAAAAAATTCTCCTAATTTTAAAATACCTTCGAAATGAGAGTATCGAGGCGTGGTTCGAAACAATGAGCACGAAATTTTGGAGCGAAAGCTTCACCCCTATACCACGGGTGCAGTTGCTGTCAAACAATGTTCGATCATCAAGGATCGCACATGCTATGCACGTGATGCTCAATTCAACTATAGTAATTTAAAAAAAAATTTGAACTAAAATTAATTACATTTCAAATTCAAAAATACAACAAAAAAGTATATAATTAAATAAATTCAAAAATTAATTAAACTTCAAATTCGAGTTCCGATCAGTCCGATCCGATCCGATCCATGTTGAGATGATCTCTATTTGCATGATGATAATCTACACATAATATGGGCCCACAGCCACAGGCCAGGGTGAGCCCACACACCGATGTAAACAAAGTGTAAGAGTAAGTGTGTAGTGTTAAGATTTAAACCAGTAACTACAAACTTCTTCCATTCTCCAGTTGCAATCATGGTAAGTTGACCGACTGACTGATCACTGGGTACTCCATTGCGCGGCGCTCCACCACTTCCCCTTCCCTACTACTAGAACAGATCATACTATGTTTCTCTATCGCGAGTACTTACGACAACCCCATGTTATAGGCTCTCTGTGCTTGAGGAACAAATTCAAGTACTAATCGGAAATAAGCAATTTCCATGATTTGAGATTAAACCACATCTCAAAATAGGTTAGTGACAACCAGACCCCCATCAATTGATTCGATAGTTGTTGCATCTATCACAGAGGGGAAGTTAATCCAATCTGGTGTATGTGTAACTGCAGAAAACGTCGAAAATTCTCTTTTCAAACCTAACCTCGGTCTTACCTTTTTCTTGCAGAACACTTTTAGCCATGGGAGAGAACTAGTTGGATGAACGAAGATTGATCGGCCGAGGAAATGCTATCTTCTATACAAGTACTTCGATAAAGGGAATTTCACACTTCTCGCAACCTATAAGCAAAAATCACAGACATTTAAATATTTAGAAAGACAGAAAAAAAGAATCTAATACCATCAGTCACACAAGAGAAAATTGGCAGTTAGGGTTAAACTCCATTCAACATGAGAGAAAATTCACAGAATAGAATAGGAGAATCACCTACCTTTAAAGTCATTTCTTCACTAACAGTAGATCGGTACCTAGTTGAGCCTTCCAAAGGACAGTTTCCGCCTCTGCTAATAAAATTAGCGTTGCAAAGTGTGGATAACTGCAACAAAACATCAGACATGAGCCCGTTGTCCCCGCCACCACCTTCAGCCATTCCCAATACACTGTCGTCCACTTGCTGTTCTTCCTCCAGGGAAAATTCTGCCACTGAAGTTATACACTGAAATATAGCCAACAATCTTTCCAATGGGAAAGTTCCAGGCCCTTTCATAAGCAATTCTTGTTCTGCATTTTCCTTTTTCTCCTTGGATGTCTCAGAGATCCTAGGCAAAAAAGGTAAAATTGAAACAAGTTACCGCTGCATTTCCTTGACAACCTAAATGTGAACTCTTCTGCCATTACTAGGAATAGGACTAAATGCATAACCACATCAAGCACCACTACCGGCAATCAACTACACGAAATTGAGTAATATATGAAGGAGGGACTTACTTTCTCTTGCGTTTCCGATTATCACCACCTCCAGTTGAATCAAAGAGTGCTGCATCGAGAGTAGCTGGGTTCCTTGAAGCAAGAAATGCAGAAATAAGAAGATACTTTGCAGATACAGGCATATGGAAGTCTATCTCATCAGCAGACTCCATGTCCCCCAACTTTCTTGTATTTCCCTTCCTCTTGAATTTCTCCTTGTTTGCTTCAACTTCAAGAGAAGGATGTGATGGGACCTTAAATGTCTCATTAAGAGCTGGCAAGATGTGCGGCTGCAGGTGATTGAACAACCTTCTTTTCATGTCTTTAGTGGGAACTACTACCGTATCACTCAAAGGTTCACAATACTTTTGAAATAAGGGACGGAAAGCAATTGATAATTCATCGACTCGTTTAGTTATTCTACAAAAAGGCTTCAGAACAAAACTGTTCCATAAGAAACAAAGTCAAATACGTTAATGAGATATAGCAAGAAAAGAATCAAGGATAACACATTTAGTTAAAAGAACTGGAATACTTACTCAAGAAAGGAGGAGTAAAGCTCGTGTTTCGCCTGGTTTCTCATGAAGATCTTGTTAAGATCTTCTTCTGTATAATCAGGGAAAAGAATTGGAATAGGCTCCACGAAACCAGTGTTAAGGTGATAAGTATCAAGTGAGGAATTGCTGATAAATATAAGACCCACTTCAGGCATTTTCAGAATTTCATATAGCTTAAATAACATAGAAGTTATACCCAAATGTTTGTCCCACTCGCGTACAAGTTCCATATTATCAAATATAAAGTAGACCATCCTTCCAGTACCCTGTTCTTCCGTTTCCTTTGAACCAGATTTGCTAGAACTTTCTCTGAGATTATTTATCACCTCAGTCACCCCTTCACGGAGAAAATTAACAAAATCAGCGGGTCTTTCACAACGTTTAGCACTTGAATAACCATTGCTAGCATTCCTCCTATGAAGCAACAACTGATTCAATGTAGTTTCAAACAAAATTCGTTGGTTGTAACAAGTACGACAGCTTGAATAAATGAAAGGGCGCTTTAGATGCCTGAAAATTTGAAGAATGGCACTGGTTTTCCCAGTAGAAGCACCACCATAAAGGAAAAGGGGAGGCATCGGGGAGTTCAGGGGACCCAACAAGTGTAAGAGCTCAAGGATCTGAAGTCGTCTACCAGGAAAATTAGAAAGTAAAACATCCAAACTAATAGGTTCTTCTTCAGATACAAGATCATTGAGCACTGATGGCGGACGGCAATCAATCGACTTTTGGGATTCCCGAGTTTTATTTGAACAGGTATTTAAAGAAGACCTAGTTGTTCTTCTGGTAACTTGAGGTGATTCTTCTCTGCCCATCTCTTCAGAAAGTGGGCTTCGCGAAAAAGTATTAAAAGGAGACGATCTAGTTGTTCTTTTGGTAACTTGTGGCAGTTCTTCTCTGCCCATCTCTTCAGAAAGTGGGCTTCGCGAACAAGTCTTCAAAGGGGAGGATCTAGTAGTTCTTTTGGTAACTTGTGGCGATTCTTCTTTCCCCATCTCTTCAGAAAGTGGGTTCAATTGGTTGATGTTCTACACAACAACTCTGACTTTGTCCTGAATCCCAGCTTAATATACAGTGAGCTTCTACGTTTAAAGGCTTCTATTTCTCCGAAGTTTGGTCAGATCAAGTTGTATATTTTCTGACAACCTTATTACCTTACAAAGATAAACAGAAATAAATACATAAGAAACCATTAGGGGGCAAAAAAAAAAAAAAAGAAAGAAAGAAAGAAAGAAAAGGAAAGAAGAAAAGAGTGCTTTTTTAATGACTTCTATCAAGTAAAAATCAGCCTATTCTAAACTATTGTGATGCCAGAGAATGAAACAATAAAGAAGAAAGATTTCTACCAACTACTCTACTTTTTTTTCTTCTTAATTTTTGCTTGCTTCAACTTACATTGATTGACTCAATAAATAGACTAAGAATTAAGAGACTTGCTTGATAAGATTTCTTCACACACAAATACAACAACTGCCAAGGTAAAACAAGAATTATGTTCACTCCTCAAACAATTATGTTCGACAACCAAAACAACTAGATAGACTGCACCACAACATCCCAACAAAAACAAAATCATCAAAATGATAGTTCTTAATAACCCCAATGCCCCTTCCCCAAAAAAATACACTAGCTAAAAGCTCATAAACAAGATATATATATTAAAGCAGATATCTTTTTCTTCTTTTGTTCTACACAACTAACCATGAATTTACATCCAGGATGTTAAAGAAACTTATATGATTTATACCCAAATGAGGAGCATCTGAAACTTCAATCAATAACAGGGAGACTAACAATGTCTTTTAAGGAAACATTGAGTATCTCACAGGTGACCATGGAACGTTGGAATGGAGAACCAGGAATTTGTTAGATGATGCTAAAGAATGTGCTAAATCTCTCCAAAATTATGGGTTTTTGTATGTAATAGGCGTGCTAATAAGGCTGCCGACATTCTAGCTAGAAAAGCTAGAATGCATGTCGTGGACAATGCTTGGTCTGATCAGGCCCCCGCTTTTTTGTTTGATTGCTTAATTTCTGATTCCATATCTGTAAAAGAGTCTTTGGCCTAGTGTGTTTATATATAGTTCTGTCTACTCAAAAAAAAGAAAGAAGGAAACATCCCAGTAAACCAAATTAGTATATTGAAGCTTCAAATTCAATACCCAATAACCACCCCTAACCCCAGAAAAAAGAGCAGTAGAAGCACCCTTTTTATATTTCGCCAAATGGGTACCTTGAAAAACCCTATAGCACTACAATTAAACAAAATTCGAAATAGGTAAAGTACCAGCACTACTTAGATCATGTGTACCCTTTAAATGGGTTGTTGAAGAAAACCTAAAACGCTAATTTGGCAAAAACAAAAACCGCTATTTTCATTGCTAGGGTAAAACAGATAGGGATGATTATCATTAAACCCCTACACAACTAATCTCCTCTTCTCTCCTTTAGAAAACTAAAATAGGGTTTCTAAAATAACAATGAAGGAAAAAATAAAAAACTTACAGTGTTGCTGGTTCAGTAAGAACGATGGAGAAGAAATGCCTCCTAGAGTACAAACTGAATAAATAGAGAGGGAGAGAGTGAATT
This sequence comes from Macleaya cordata, assembly GCA_002174775.1. NCBI lineage: Eukaryota > Viridiplantae > Streptophyta > Magnoliopsida > Ranunculales > Papaveraceae > Macleaya > Macleaya cordata. Next base: position 397,405 of record MVGT01000164.1, on the reverse strand, counting down.
ACAGAGAGGATGAAGGAGAGAGTCGTTGGAGAAGAAGAAGCTCGAAGCCTTCTAATTCGAGAGTGAGAGGAGTTCGATAGTTTTAACGAGCCCTAAACAATTTTCAGTTCTGGGTTTTGCTAAAAATGAAACAACAACAACAACAACAACAACAACAACAACAACAACAACAGATTGTCTGGGGGCTTTTGGGACTGTGAAATTGTTTGAAACACCAACAGTAAACAAGAGAGTTGAGTCATGTCATAAAACAGAAGCAATTAAGCAATGAAAAAAGTAAGTATCAGTACTCAAATGATACAAGAAAGCATTTTTTGTTCTTTCAGAACTAATGACTTACAGATTTAAAAGGTCTGAACGTGAATTAATAGCTAGCTAGGTCACCATGGAAAAGCACCGATCGACCAAGAACCAATCAAAGGGAAATCAGGGTTTTCTAATCATAAACCCACCCTTCAAAAGAAGGTTTTAAGAAACGAGAAAGAGAAATGTGTGTGTGTGTGTACTGTGCATAGCTGCGATACTTAAAAAAAAAACAGCTGCTGTTATTGCCACAACCAATGTAGTTATGTGACGACCATAACATGGTCAATATGGGTCAACCGTCTTTTGACCAGAACAAATTGGACATTTACTTTGGTGACTTGGTCCTTCTGGGAACCATCTTGGTCAATCGTTTTCCACCTTCATGGTTCGGCTCCAACCATCCGATTTAAGATTCAATAATGTTTTGGAGTCTTTGGACCACCATTTGAACACATTCGAGCTGCTGCTGCTCATCGTGGAGGAGGATGATGCTTTCAGAGAAGCTCCATGAATGGAGTATTATCCCTCAAAATACACATTTATAGAGGGGATTGGGTCCTCCAAGGAGAAGTACGACAAGAGTTTAAGTGAGGAAATCGATTCTGTTTAAATAATAGGCAGTCGATTTCTAATCAAATTTTTATAAGATCAAAAATTTAAGAATAGGCTAATTTTTTGTGAAGAATCGAAAGCGATTAGGCACCTCTAATTTGCACTACCAGTACCAGGAACATTAGGCACCTCCAATTTGCACTACCAGTAGCAGGAACATTCAACCTCCATGTTGAGGGAGAGGGTTTTCTGCAACAGACCAACTCCCTTGGGGTTGCATGGTTGCTGCGTTTTGGTTCCATAAAATAGCTAAATATATACTTCACCACAATAAGAGAGAAACCTGCGCCAGCCCTTCCATCTCATAATCATCATTGTGTTGATAGTTTTGCATTTTTCTCACTCATTTGGAGAACTGTGGAGAACTACACTTCTGTGAGTTTAATTTAAAGCATATTTAAAAAAAAAAACAGAAAAGAAAAAAAGAAAAAGAAAAATGGCCATGTTGTATTTTGCCATTTTGGTTAATTTGACCAAGATGGTCCCATAAAGAGCCACCGTAAATGGCCATTTTATTATAGTAGTGTTTGTTGTTGTTGCCAGCCTAGACCTAGGTTCAATTCGCATTAGCATCGAGTTTTAGTGATCTCATAAAAGACAGGTTCACCTCTTTTAAAAAATAAAAATAACAACAACAATCCCAATTTTCCCAACTTAAGTACCTGTGTTTTCAATATTTCATGTTTATAACCTGTAAGGGAAGAGATACTACCAACATACCTACAGATAAATACATAAACTTCTATCAATTTATACATATCTTGATAAGGAGGTGACAACTAGAAACAACAAGAAGCAAATCAAGTACACAGCAGATAAGAATATAAACAGTTAACTACACCCAAAGCATAAACTGTAGATCACTATATACAATCTCACACACATCATTATGTCTCCATCAGTCAGACAGAGACAACCTGATGAGATCCATTTCTTTTTCATCATCATCCTAACGTTCCGCAGAGGGGTTGGCCCTGATCACATAAAAACTCCGTCGCTGGTCACCACCACCCACAATCACATCTTTAAATCGAGAGATTGAGCTCATCATCCGGTTCATCTTCTGTCAAAGAGTAAATGTAAAGAGTCAACATTACCAGGTTCAAAACATGGAAAAAGAGAGTTGGCAGAGTAGAATAATGATCCGAAGCCGAGTATTTAGAAACCACCATCACTTCCGGCTACAATGATTGAGTAAGTAGTTACTCCAAACAATTTTTGTATAAGAAGCATTTCTTTGTAATAGTGTAAGAAACAGAATCCTGGAAGACTCTCTTGATAGGTGAAGTCCTCTTCTTTTTCAATGAAATGGTAATGGAAATAGTGAATTTTTTTTTACCAGTCCTTGTTTATGATCTTTCATCATTCATTTCCAGCTACCACCAATTCCTCTTTAGTTACTCACTGTAACTCCACATTGGTGGGCAGAACTACAACAACAAATTGTCATTTCTGGTTTTTGTCCAATTTCTCTACTTGGGATAGAATAAGACAGAAGTTAAGTTCCAAAATTCATTCCATCGGTAACTTGAATGGTTTAAAGGAATCAATCCAACAACATTTTTGTTGCTCTCTGTCTGTGCAATGTTGTTAATGCGAAAGCAAAATCTGGAGCAAAATTCCTCAAGTGTAACGAACTACACCGAATAATTTTTGTTGCTCTCTGTCCGCGCATTGTGTTGACTAAAGCAGAAGAACATAAAATTGCCTGTAACTGTAATGGTTTAAAGCAATCAATCCAACAACATTTAGCATTCAAACAGATTGACAGCAGGCTCAATGCCATCAAGAACGCACTCAAGGGAGAAGACTTACAGAAGGCCCTCACTCCAAATACTTCACAATCCACTGGTACTCCTGTACCGACTTCCAAAATTACCACATCTACAACGGGGTTCAAAAGTTTTGAATCTGTTGACTTTGGAATTTGGACACTGGGCTAGTGAATGCCCCAAGAAGAGGAAGCATTTAGGTTGCTTGCCGCGACTAGGGATTCAGCTTAACAGGTCACTGAGCTTTTAGTTGCACACACTATAGATACACGAATTAAAAGGGAAATGGAACGATCATAATTTACACGGATTCAGGCTATCCACCCCTTTTAATTCTGATAGAATTCTTCCAAACTCAGGGTGAGTGCTGAATCTAGAACAGTAAAAAGACATTCATTGAGCGAGTATGGACTAGATGAGGATGTTGAGAGCAGTAAGACTAGGAAGGTCAAAACAATTGTTTTCAAGGGAATTCACAAGTAACCCCATTAGAAATGGATTAAGGCAAATCTAAGTGAGATGGTTTGGCATATGAAAAAAAAATAATGACAGCACCAGTTAAAAGGAGTGCCTGGTGTCAGTTAATGTAAAAGTAACTAATAAGAGATCTTACAGAAGACCAAAAAAAAAAGTAACTTAATCCAAGATATGGCTCTAATAGAGTTGGAACTGGAAAAAAATAGGATTCACGGTTCTAAACACAATATATGAAACAAGTCATGAGGCTGATTTTTTCCCCCAAACAGTATGCTGGACCTCTTTGTTTCACATCATATTCGTTTTACTTCTATAATTACTAATTAGATGTCTGTTTCTCCCACAAAAAAATTCAAGATCCAAAAGTTCCTTGGACGAAAGATTTTAAATAGAATCAAACTATTGCTTCCACCATACGAGCTTGAGATAGTATAAAGATTGCATGATTTATAAATATTCATGGTGCAAACAGTAATGTCAATAAGCCAAAGACCGCAAATTTCACCATCTACATTACAAAATGCTTGTTTAAAAGAAAAAACAATGTTAATTGACAAAACAAACAACATTCTTAGAATCGCAAAGCATACCTCGTCATTGATGCTGAATTGCCACTTAAGTTGCTGAATCTGCCACCTCTCTTGCTGCCACCGCTGCCCGAGAATTACAATCCCCATCAAAGCTGCAGCAACGAAAACAGACCAAAATGCATCTGCATCCTTAGCTTGAGCATACCAAGAAGCTGCCCGTTTCTTCCACCATGCTTCGCAAGGAAGGCCAGATTCATTTTCTTTTGAAGGATTCTGAGACTTCACGATTTCCAAAGGAGAATCTAAGTTCAATGGATCACTGGGTTCAGAAATAGTGCTCTCAGTTACTGTTGATCCACTTATATTTGCTTCATCATGAAAAGAACTAATTTTAGCAGCATTGTTTATACTATTCTCTTCGGCAACCAAATTTAGCCCTTGCAAATCATTGCCTTCTTCACAAAAAGGCAGCGTATTACCCTTTTCATCAAAGAACTGAGTTCCGTGCAACTTTTCTAGTACTTCCAATCCTCTGATATTCCATGTTTTTTCATCATTTTTGTCAGATATCTCCCCTTCCTCCACATTCAATCCAGACACCTCGTCGTGAAAAATACCTTCAATATGGCTATTGTTATCAGGTTCTAACGGCAGATTCTCGTGCTTGTTGGGTGGGAACACAAAGTGTTTAGACATAAACATTGGATGAGAGGTTTCAACTTCATCCCCACCAAACTCGTTACCCTTATCATCATTGTTGGGATCCAATCCTTTTGGACCAGGGGAAGCAGCATATGTTGATGCTGTAAGCGAGACAACTTCCCATTCATTTCCACGAGAGGAAGTTTCCTCTCCCTCCTCTTCACCATCCACCATTTTGTTGATTTTGGTGCTTCCTAGATATTAAAAACTCAGCAACGTCAGCCTTTCATTCTACTAATGGAATTTAAATCTTATCCTACAACCCATAAGAAAGAAATCTTTACGGATCGTTCTAAGTGAACTAAAATCAAAATGTACAAGTACAAATTTAACAAAATATTGTATTATCTACTTCCACAAAATCAAACTTCCTCGGTATATAGAACTTCCAACAGAAACTTCTTTAGATATGCAAACACATGTCAACTCCATACCAGTAGAAGAAAGTGGAATATAAATTTGAAAAGGTTTTCTTGGAAAACCTAAGGCGCATAAACCACCCTTTCTAACACTAAAACAATTTAAACACCTATAAGCACAATTGTAGAACCAACAAAGAAAAATAAATAAATCTTCGTATGCAATCCACATCGATCTTATCACAAGTAAATTCGAAACAGCTACACAATTTAATAATTAAACTGAATCTCTCAGTTTTCTTTCTTTTTTTCAAATGGTAATTACCAAAAACACGATCGCAATCAACAAAATTCGAACAAAATCACCAAATGAAACCCTAATTAATCCAATTAAATATCAAATTCTTTCAGAAACGAAATTAAACTGATTTTTACTAATTTCAGAACAGCTACACAATTTAATAATTCAACTGAATCTCTCAGTTTTCTTTTTTCAAATGGTGATTAACAAAAACTTGACTATAATCGCAATCAACAAAATTCGAACAAAATCACCAAATGAAACCTTAATTAATTCCATTAAGTATCAAATTCTTTCACAAACGAAATTAAACTGATTTTTACTAATTTCGGAACAGCTACACAATTTAATAATTCAACTGAATCTCTCAGTTTTTTTTTTTCATTTTTCTAATGGTGATTAACAAAAACTTGACTCTAATCGTAATCAACAAAATCACCAAATGAAACCCTAATTAATCCAATTAAATATCAAATTCTTTCAGAAACGAAATTAAACTGATTTTTACTAAACAGAATTCCAAGATAAGATCAAAGAAAGAACTATAAAACATGCAAGTGAACAAAATTGAGAAATTTTACAGATCAAATCGACTACTAGATACAATTATGAAAACAAAGAGACGAACTTTTGAAGACAAATTACTTACAAAAATGGATGCGATTACGATAAACTTTTAGGGCTTTCGCGGAGAAATTCCGGCAAGTAGAAACTACTGGAAGCAGGAGAGGGTTATTTTATAGGGCGAGTCTCCGGGAAGAGATATTGAAAACCGGCTGTTCAGGTATCAGTGATTCAGTACCACTTCTACACTCAACCTAGGGGTGGGAAAAATGTGGGCCGAACCGACGAATCCAATTCGATCCAAACCAATCCAATCGGATTTTAACCGATCCAATTGGTTAGTTAGTTTGATTTGGTTTTAAAATTAAAAAACCTTATGAGATTGGATTAGTTGTTGGATGGGTCATTGAAAAAAACAATTAAACCCAACCAATAATATAATTTAGGTGTACATATTATTTTAGTAAATATTTAATGAATTTAAATTATTTATAATTATAATGTTTAAATTTTACAATTCTATCTCTAATTTAAAAAAATTTATTTGTAAAGCTCTTTATCTTATTCTCTCTCCTAAAATAGTTTTAAGAAAAAAGAATATCATCTCCAATTAGGAAACAAATTCATTATTTAATTTAAAATAAAAAATAATAAAATCCTAAATTAAAATTTTTAATAAAATGTGCCCTTGCAAACAGACTAGTTATATATAAAAGATGGGGAGGGATATTGCACCACTTATTTTATTGGAATGGAGATGATTTAAAGGCTAATTTTCAGTGAGAATGTACTCCTCATCGTGTATATCATCATATTCGAAAATAAGTCCAATCTAGAACTTCTAACCCCCTCAAATCATCTCGTAAAAATAAGTAAATTTTAGGCATCTTTCTTAACCATTGATGTTTCAATAAATTTTTCATGAGGTTAGAAGTTCTAAAATAGGCTAATTCTCGGATATCATGATCTACATAGTAAAAAAAAAAAACACACATCCTCACCGAAAAATTTCTCTTGGATCATCACATGTGCAACCACTTTGTCCCAAAAAAAAAAACAAGTAGTGCAATAGAGGCGCAATAAGGCATGCCTTATTATACTATTTATTTTTGTTGAGCCCACATGGAGATGATTTAAGGCCTATTTTCGATGAGGGTGTTCTCCTTACTGTGTATATCATCATCTCCAAAAAACAGCCAAGCCTATTATAGAACTTTTAACCTCCTCAAATCATCTCGTAAAAAGTCTTAACCATTGATTTTCGATAAACTTTTTATGAGGTTAGAAGTTCTAAAATAGACTAGTTCTTAGATATGATGATTTACATAGTGCGAAAAACATCATCATAAAAAATTTCTCTTAGATCATCTCCCTTTGCGCACCACTTTGTCCCAAAAAAACAAATAGTAAAATAGTGGCGCAATAGTACAAGTGCAAGTTCCCTCCCCGTATAAGATAGTTGTTATCTATCTAAGGCTACAATGGGAATCGGGCTGCATGTAACCCATAGAATAGGGCTACCCGAGTTCAAATGACTTCGAGTTTTATGTGATGATCTATTTATTGAGCAGGGCTACAATGGGAATCGGGTTGCATGTAACCCATAGAATAGGGCTACCTGAGTTCAAATGACTTTTTGAGTTTCGTGTGGAAAGAATAAGATCATCACACAAAACTCAAAGTCATCCACCGGTGTGGACCGGGTTGCATGCAACCCGTTTTCATCGTATCCCCACTCCTATCATCGATCTATCTATTCTATTATTAAAATAAAAGTGACAATCTTAGAAATAGTTTTAAGGATGAAAATTATCACATTTCTATCTCCATAAAGCTTTTTGGACCGACCAGTTTACAAAATTGGTACCAGATACTTATATGGCAGGATAGGACATGCTACTTTTCCCATTCCAAAAGTATTATGAGGGATTTCCAACTTATGTGGCACTGGGACCTATCATGCCACATAAAAGTCAGGCATTTATTTTGTAAATCCGTCCGTCCAAAAAGTAGTGTTGTTTCTATCTAATCCTCACTAATTAAATGAAAAAGAACAACTCAACAACATGAAGGTGGCGTTTGTTTTTTTTTTTTCTGAAATCTGAATCTGAAATCTGAACCTGAGACTACCTGAGTCATCTGGATCTGAGATCATCTAGATCTGACTTGTTTGAATTTAAGTGTGTTTGTTTTTTCATCTGAATTCTTTTAATAAATTATGTCTGACTAAGTTTTTGACACTTTTACCCTTGTTTAATTAAAATATGTCCCTATTAGTTTTCAAGTAAGTGATATTAACAAGTGCCAATCCGTCATAAGTTCCATCATCATTCATCATGTAATGTTAACCGGTAAATAAAAAAAACTTATTTTTTTAGAGGACCATACAAGTTACACATGTACGGCTAGGGTAGGGCTATGAGTTTCTTACATTGGGTCTTCATTAGAAAAAAAAAAAAAGTTGAAATGGAAGCTTTATAAAAAAAAAAAAGCATTGAAATGGAAGCTTTATAAAAAAAAAAAAATTGAAATGGAAGAATTAGATCTTTTTAATACTTGAGGGCAATTATGTCATTTAAAAGATAATTAGAGGACAAAATTGTAAAAAGAACGATTCAGCACATTTCAGATCTTTTCAGTACAAACTTTTGGCTGAAAAAAATTACCCATTTTTCAGACATTTTGCTGACTCAAAATTTGAGTCAGACACTTAAAAAATAAAAAACAAACAATCTGAAATCTGACTCGGCCCAATTCAGACCCCGAGTCAGATTCAGACATATTTTTCAGACAAAAACAAACAGCCTCGAAGTTTTGTCATAATTTGGGACATTTCCATGTGAGCCACATAGGCGATATATAAATAAAGATGTTTATTTAGCGAGGTACACAAAACTGGACTCGTTAAAATGCCAAAGGTGTTATAAATATTACAATCACGATCTAAGTTATTGGCAAATCCATAAGCGCGGATTTTTAGACTGGTTAAATATTTCCAACTGTGGTTCAAAATAAGACTTGAGCCCACGTATTTGAGCCCACGTTTATAACCATGGTTTAAATTATGCTTAGTGGTCTAAACTGTTGCTTGAACCACATCCGTAGACACGTCTTTAGATGACAAACCACAGTTCTACACAAAACCGTGGTTTAAGTATTTGTTCGACCATAAATGGGATATCATTAGAATTCAAATCTGAAAATATTTTACAATGAAAATTAGATTGCCCTTCATCAGAGACTAAATTGATTTAGGAAGAGGATAGATAGCCCCCCTTATATAGCCCCATAAACCCCCCACCCCACCTTGTCGGGCCCACATACATGTGGGGGTTGATTGTTCGTTCTAAAACTTCTAACATCAAATCGCCCATTCTAAATCAAAGGTCTTTTGTTTTTTTTTTTTAAATGGGAATGAAGAGTCAATATAACCTTTCTCATTAGCCTCTTGATGCATTGCATATGGGCCCATAAGCACGGGGGTGGTGTTACAAGGGGGACTATATATCCTCCACCAAAATTCACCGGTATATAACTACATATAACTATATATACAGTGCAAACACCATCAACATACAACCAAGAAATGTCTGATAAATCAAACCTAATTATCATTAAGGGTATTTGGTACTCTAGGTTGTGGTGGTGTTAATTAAGCTTCAAGCAACTTCCTAATTTTCCAATGACTTTCACCCAGGTCATTAATGGTTTGTTTGGATGAGAGATTTTAAGTAGGGATTTTGTGGAGACCAAAGATTTGGTAGAAAACTAGTTAGATTTATAACTAGTTTTTCACCAAATCTGTGATCTCCACAAAATCCCTACTTAAAATCTCCCATCCAAACAAACCATGAGCAGTTGCTAAACATTTGTTTTAAATAAAGAAAGTAAGTGTAAATCTTTATCACATTCATAAAACAATTGATAAACAGTTTGAAATCATCCATTCCCTGTAATTAAAACATCTGCCTATAGATATTAACTAAAAACCATCACAATCTGTTATTAGATAGAAACTGAAACTGAAACTAACACCAAAACAGAAACTAACTAACAAAACAAAGGGAAATTTTGACTTGTGTCCCTTCTGAGAGGGGAATCAGATTCTGTTAATTACATTTGTATCAGTTCTTCGTGCAATCTCAAGCGGCGACCTACCACCACTAGAATCATTGACAATGAGGGTTTTATATATGCCTAGAGCTTGACCCATCATACCTGCTGGATCAGCAGGATTACTTGGGAGTAACATTGTTGTGTTGGCCTGCAACAAGAGAAGAATTAATAAGAGGAAACATTTATATCATTGATATCAATCAATCAATGTCATTACAACCACACATCAAAATTATCCAAAAACATTAACATTTAGTAGGTCTATTCGATTACTCACATCCTGGGCGATTTTACTGAAGGCGTCGATATATTGCTCAGCGATTCTTAAACTTGCTGCCTGCGCACAGAAGTTCGATTTTAAAGTTAGTATACTGAATAGAAGTGCTGACTAATATATATTCATCATGAATTTCCATTCTCTACTTCCATAAAATAGAGGAGAGGGGAGCATAAAACCTCGAAACCTCCACTTGCTTTAATGGCTTCTGAAATTAATGAAATTCCTTTTGCAGTTGCTTCTGCCTTAGCAAGGATAGCTTGTGCCTCTCCTATAAGATTCAAATTAATTCATCAGAACTTGAACTTTAGTTTATTAAAGAAAGTTTCACTCAACAGAAAAAACAGGTGCATGATTGTAGTACTGAATGAAATATAAAAACAAAATAGATTATGGGTCATTGAGCTAATCAGCCACTATAAGATGGTAAAGGGAAAATCGGGCTAGAAAAGATATTAGCAACTCCATTAATATTGTAAGAAAAGCAGATTATGGATCTTGATGAATCTTACCTTTAGCTCTATTCTCCTGATCCATCATTGCAGCTTCAGACTCCAAGATTATTGAGATTTTCTTACCTCTAGCTCTATTCTCTTGAGCCATCATTGCAGCTTCAGACTCCAAGATTACTGAGGTTTTCTTACCTTTAGCTCTATTCTCCTGATCCATCACTGCTGCTTCAGACTCTAAGATTACTGAGCTTTTCTTACCTTCTGCAATACTAATGTTGGCTTGTTTCTCTCCTGTTAAATTTCAAACTATATCATTCGCACGATAATCATTGCAGCTTCAGACTCTTAGATTATTGAGCTTTTCTTACCTTCTGCACTATTAATGTGGGCCTGTCTCTCTCCTGTTAAATTTCAGACTATATCATTAGCATGATCACAAAATGTGGTAAAAATGCTTTGGAATTTAAGGCAATAAATAATCTCCTCAAGCAAAACTATTTCATCACTCATCAGGCAGAGGTCAAATTGCAACTTCAATTATTTATCTAAAATCCAAATAGTATTTCAGAAAGCGATTTCTTGCCACGGATAGCTAAAAAACATGTGGTAAAATTAGTAATTCAAAATGACAGCTAAGTTTCACAACAACCTTCTGACTCAAGAATTTGAGCTCGTTTTTTACGTTCTGCTTCTGCTTGCAACTCCATAGCTGCCCTCACTCCCTCAGGAGCCGATATATCCCCTATTAAGACAGAGAGTGGCATATCATGCAAATTGCTAGGAGAAAATTAAAAATAGAATTATAATAAATAAAACACAAAGTCTCTTACGTATCTCATATCGCAGGCACTCCAGTCCCCAATTTTTAGCAGCTACGTTGATTGCCTTCTGTAAAACCAAAGTGGTTTCAAAATAAGCTTCTTGTTTTTTTGGCAGGAGATTCAAGAGTACAAATTGATATAGTTTAAAATGGATTGAATAAATTATCACAAACATCTAATGTGTGCATGAAGTGATGAAGGTAGAGTGCGGTCTTAATCGTGAAGTGAACCGAATATAAGGAGCCCCAACAATCAAGATACAAATTAGATGGGAAATTCATGGAAACCAAAAGATTGACTTCTTCTTTTCTTTTTGTTTATTTGTTCTTCATAATCTGTTGTAAAGCCTAGCTGTTCAGAATACTTGCTCTTACCCGAAAAACCAAATGATTATCCGTGTTACTATATGAATGTAGTACAATCCCATTACATTATAAGAAAATATAATGGTGTGCCTCTCTCAAGCTAATAGTTTCAGCTTTTAGAGCAATTGGTTTGTTCAATAGAATCATAGATTAAGATATGAATTATGAAAATGCAACTCACCACTATGTTATCATTCAATCTATCTCTCTCCTCAAATGTTTTGTCCAAAGTAATCTTTCCCAATTCACTACGCATTGTTGTCTGAGCAAGTTGGATAACTGCAACGAGCGGATTCTCAACACCATATGATGCGATAAGTGGGTCTACAATCTGCAGCAAATTAAGACATCGTCACAATTACATATTAACACATATACACCCACCCACCATAAACCCTAAACCCTAAACCCTAAACCCTAAACACCATATGATGCGATAAGTGGGTCTACAATCTGCAGCAAATTAAGACATCGTCACAATTACATATTAACACATATACACCCACCCACCATACTAACTCAAATAACAAAAGTATATATACCTTAATATAAAGCACTCCATCAATGAAGATGCTGACATTATCTTTAGTAATGGCGGTCTGATCGGGAACCGCAATGGCCTCTTCTTTAAGTGAATGAACATAAGCAATTCGATCAACCCACGGAATCAAGAAATACAACCCAGAATTGAGAGTTGCCTTATATTTTCCAAATCGTTCAATAACGAAAGCCTTCTTTTCAGGAACAACTCGGATACCCCAATTTATGGGAGTACTCGAAATGGCGAACCGATGTGTAAGAAGAGAGAGAATGGTTGGAAAGTGGTGAAGAGTAGTTTTTGTTTGTAAATAGATGTGAAGATGAAGTGAAAGAGATTGCTGATCCTCCTCTTCTTCTAAGCAGGTGTCTATTCAAAGACCTTATTGTGTGAAGGGAATTCATTATTTCACTGATCAACTTCTGTTATTCTCAGAATAATTCTTGTTCTTGAGACTTCTCATGAACTGCTGCTGCTACTGGTCGATCGAGGGAGATACATAAATTTGTGGGTGGGTTCGCAGGATATAAAAAGAGCAAGCTTTTTTAACTTGTTCCTCAAGTTACGTTTAAAATCCATAGACGTAAAGAGAGGGACGTGGGACCCACGTCAGTGCTTCCTTCATCCATCCCAGATGAGGATTTTGTTTGCCACCAAATTTTATTTTATCAGATTAATATTGAACCATCTTATTCTTACAGAAATGATCTAAGGGTTGATTTTTGGAGGATCATCTCTTGATCATATAAATCAAAATCATCATCTCCATCAGGCCTAAAGGTAAAGTTAGGGCCTAAAGGCTGGGTGTAAACGGAAGTGTAATAATAAGTAGGATATTATTAATAGAGATAAAAGTGGGATTGAAGACTGAAGTAGAAGTTTTTTTTTTTTATGCCTATCAAGCAACCATAAGCCTTTAAAACTGCAAAAAATTACGGGCACAGAAATTCACCACTGCGAATATTTGCATTGTGTAAACACATTCACGGAGTGAAACACCACACTCAACTACCAGTTCCGACCTAAGTAACCAGAGCGCGAGTCAGAGCGGAAACGAAAGTCGGAGCGGGAGCGTCGGAGCGGCCGATTAAAAAATATTCTTAGTTCTAAAATACCTTCGGAGCGGGAGCGTCGGAGCGTAGTTCGGAGCAGGAGCGCGAGGTTCCGGAGTGGGAGCGGCACCCCTATACCAAGGTTTCGGTTACTAAGGTTCCGACAAAAGAATTTACAATACAATGGTTGAGATGGGGAGCTCATCAACTCAAACTCCAAGATCACATATCATCGAAATATCTCCCCCTACTGCTGCAACCTTGGACGTAAGGGCGCAGATATTTATTTCAGCCCATTTTTTTGCTAAATCGGCACAATTAGATCAGACAATTTTTGGGCTGAAATACTAATTTCAGTAAACACTTTACAAAATAAACAAGGTCATCAGATGACTCGGATTCAAATTCCTAAAAAACCAAACAGCACCTTAAAGTCAGAATGAGATGAATTGAATACATACAACACAAGACTAGTACTTAGTAACAAATAAAATATATTCATGCCAATGTTGAAGAAATAGCAGATAAAGAGTCCAATTGATCAAATTGGAATCCAGAACCAGATCAGTCCACATTTCCTATTCAATGCGAGTTTCAAATCAGTGAATCAGTCGAGTCAAATCTGACCCAGATTTCATGTGACCGATGATTAACCTCGAATGTATAACGAATTTGATTTCCCAAAAGGTTTGCAAGTACATGATAAACTCAAGGATGAAGTTTAATTACAAGCAGTCTTAACAAAAAAAAATTGAATTGTTCGCCCCCAATTTTCTCTAAAGAAGTCACAATGTCGAGTTTAGGGAACTGAAAGTAATAACCGCGGAGCTATAACAAAACTGGAAAGTGTAATTGGAACTAGTCTCTATTAATCAGTAAAGGATTGGATCAAAACATTACTCTCCTTTCTTGTGAGTCTGAAGAGAGAAGACTGGTTCTCCAGGAGCTGCATCAGAAAATGCGTCGTTTCTACCACTCTCATCAAAATTTTCAGCTTTGCTCTCATTCGACATTACAGAGTGCGTAATCTCACGGGTCCCACCACCACCACCAGAGTGGTTGCCAATAAGGCCTTTATATATGCTCAAAGCTTGGCCCATCATACTTGCTGGATTAGCAGCATTAGCAGGGAGTAACATTGTTGTGCCCTGCAACAAGATTAAATTATAGGACATATCAATCTCATTACGCTTCAAATGCCCCAAAAAGTTAAAGTTGTTTAGTAGATCCATCATTTACCTCCTTGGCAATTTGACCGAAGGCTTGGATATACTGTTCGGCGATTCTTAAACTAGCAGCCTGCAGAAGTTTACAGCAGAACATTGAGCTCAAATGCCAAGAAAAAAAGAAAGAAAAATATACAACATCTTTTCATAAATAAATAAAAAGACTATCAAGTCGGCGATTTTGTATTCATGTTATCTACACAGCAGATGCTATATACAACATCTTATCCTCCCAGCTCATCAAAATTATTTGTGTTCTGGATCTCTTGAGAATTGGGATTTTCTTACTTATTTCTAACTCCTATTAGGCTATGTATCCTTTTCCAGATTGCTAAAGTGATACTATCTTCAACAAATTCTTTGTAAACTTTTGCTACCCATCTAGAGTGGCAAATTTTCACAAAATTTCATGTCTCTTTAGAATTAATCGTAGTAACCATTCTAAATTCAAACTCAAAGTTAGTATATTTGATGAAGTGCCCATTAATAATACATGCATGTCCGTTCTATACTAAGAGAGTAGAGGGGAGCATATAACCTCAACACCTCCAGGTGGTTTGATTGTTTCCGAAAGTAGAGATATTCCTTTTGCAGTTGCTTGTGCTCTAGCAAGGATAGCTTCTGCCTCTCCTGAAGAATTCAAATAAAGTTGTTAAAGACAAACGCATGACAAGGATGACGTAAAATAACTAGGAATAAAAGGAAAATACCAAAAGCAAAACAGAAAAAAAAAAAATAATAATAATACATCTCAAGTTATGATATGTGTTAGCAAATTAAAGTAGAGGCATCTTCATTACATCTTTCGAACATTATGGACCAGCAACCAATAAAAAAGTATGCCAATTACGTGGCAAATCATAATAATATTGGATCTTAGAAATAAGTTGTTTACCAGTATAACTAAAATTAACAGGTAGAATAAAGTAAAAAAGGATTCCAGTTAACAGCATTCATATAATGCACAGAAATTGATCATGGAATAAGACTTCAGTATTTGAACATTATTGCAGAATTACTCTCTACTTCATATTTAAATGGTGTGCGAACTAAGCTTTAACTTCCAGACTAATTAGTCCATCATCGATTGAACTTCATTGGTTAAACTAAAGTCTCATTCAACAGGCAAAATATGTGTGTAATTGTTGTACTGAATGAATTATAAAATAAGCAGTTTATGGGTCCTTTACTAAACAACTATTAATTATGGTAACAAAATATAGGGCTAAAAAAAGCTATTACTAACTCCATTGTAGACGACATCTCACAAAACTTACCTTCAGCTGCTAAGATTACTGAGCTCTTCTTTCCATCCGCAATATTGATGTGGGACTGTCTCTCTCCTGTTAAATTTCAAACTATATCATTCGCATGATTACACAATGTGGTAATAATACTAGAGCATTGAAGGTAATAAGGAATTCCTTCAGGAAAAAACTATTTAAGTAAATGGAGTCACATGAAAGTGCAACTTCAACTCTTTGTCTAAATAGCTTTTTAGAAAATAGATTTTGCACCATGAACAGCTAAAAGAGGCGTCATTAAATCTATAATTTAAGATCAACAACTAAGTTGACAGAAAAAAACCTTCCGACTCAAGAACTTGAGCTCTTTTTCTACGTTCTGCTTCGGCTTGCATCTCCATAGCAGCCCGCACTCCCGGAGGAGGAGATATATCCCCTGTTAAAATAGAGAGTTGCATATCATGCAAATTTCTAAGAAAAAAATAAAACTGAAAATCTTATATAAAAATAAATAAGACACTTTAGTCTCCTACGTATCTCATATCGTAGGCACTGCAGACCCCAATCTTTAGCAGCTTCATTGATTGACTTCTGCAAAACCAGAATAGTTTCAAATGAACAAATTGATATGGTTGAAGATGGATTGAAAGACTGGTCACAAACATCTAATGTGTGCGTGAAGTCTTAAAAGTACGATGACTTAAGTGTAACATGTCTACATTGTCTACCACGGCTAAACAAACATAGCTTGCACAAACTAGGTTCCCCTGTAAGTCTATTATTGATAATATGCAATTAGATGGATGATAACCAGAAAAAAAAAATATAAAGAACGAAAAAGACGTCAATTCATCTTCTTGGTGAGCTTTATTTGAACTTATAACTCCAGTCCATGCAAATTGGTGAGGTTAATAGCAACTTTTAGTGGACAAAGTGGACAGTCCAATAACCACAATAAGCAAGCCAAAACTAATTTATCTATAGCATTTTCTGATTGTAGAACTTGATGGAGCCATTATATCTACTTGGTAGCCAACATATTAAGATAAGGTTACAATGGAAGCAATCAATTTAAAAAGTAAATGTACATGAAAACTTTTTACTCCGATGTGCACATTACATTTTGAAGTAATGAAAATTGTATATAGGAAGAGAGGAAAATAAAACAAGTTTCTATAAAGGAGTCCAAGCACCAATTGGGTAACGTAACAGACTTCATTAGCTCAAGGAAGGAAAACATGGAACAATAGAAGCACTAAATCTTCTAAAGTTTTAAACAAATAAATGTAAATAACTTGTTTAAACTCCATTACAATAGGCGACAAATGGACGAGAAATATCTTCATCTTCTTAATCATCTAATTTCATTCATATTGACTGACTAAAACAAGTCTCCAAATTTAGTAGGGGACAAAGAACATTATAATTTGAGTTTAGTCTTCTATTTGTATAAAAAAAAAAAATTTACAGATCTATTGATACCTTGTAAAACAGAAATACGACATAATAACTTGTTCAAGACAACAGAAATATGAATTTGTAATCTAAAAATGGAGCTCCAAACTCACCACTATGTTCTCATTTAGAGTATCTCTCTCCTCGAACGTCTTGTCCAAGGTGATCTTTCCGAGCTCACTACGCATTGTAGTTTGTGCAAGCTGAATAACTGCAAAGATTGGATTCTCGACACCATATGACGCCAAAATTGGGTCCACAATCTACAACATAATATCATCACAATTTAGAACAAACCCATCATTTTATACACACAACAGAGAGAACCCAAACCACCATCTTCAAGAAAACAAAAATATACCTTAACATAAAGCACTCCATCAATCAAGATGCTGACATTATCCTTAGTGATGGCCGACTGATCCGGAATGGGAATCGCCTCTTCTTTCAGAGAATGAACATAAGCGATTCGATCAACTAATGGAATCAACAAGTGAATTCCAGAAGTTAGGGTTTTCTCATACTTTCCAAATCGTTCAATAACAAAAGCCTTCTTCTCAGGAACAATTCGAATACCCCAATTTGTCGGAGGCGCCAATTCGTATCTTCATTCAACAATCCCAAAAACCATTATTCGTTTAGATTAAAGCAATTAACGAAAGAACAGATTAAAATCTAAGAAACTAAAGAGAAAAGAAACAAAGGGAATTACCTGGTACTGAGATCATCTCGTTGGTTACGACCAGTTCGGAGAAAGCGGACAGATGAGCCCAAAGAGAGAGATGGGTTAGAGAGAGATGGGTTAGAGAGAGAAAGATTGGAAAGTGGGGAAAGATTTTTTACAAGTAGGGGAGAAGAAGAAGAAGAGAACGAGATCTCTCTGAAATTTTTTGGAGTTGCACCTACAAGGTGTTTGTGCAAAGACCTCAAAGTGTTAATGGAATTCATTTTCCAGATACCCATTTTCGGATTTCTTGTTCTTGAATCTTCTGGAGCTGCTGCTGCTGCTGCTGCTGCTGCTGCTGCTGGTAGGAGGGAAATTTTTTGGGTTGGTTACTGTGTTAAAGAAATGAATGAAGGAGGAGATTAAAAAACCCTCGCAAAACCTCTTCGTTTCCTAAAAGAGAGAAGATTTTCTCTCTCCGGCTCCGCTTGTGTTTTCTTGTCCAAGACTCCAAGAAACATAAAATAGTAAACTCTAGTAGTAATGGTAGACTCTAAGAATAGTATGCAAAATTATTTTTTCTTGCTGTCTATAAAAGGAGTACAATCTCTTGTTTTTCTTTTTTTTTTTCTTTTTTTTTTTTTTTTTTTT
>MVGT01000164.1:351928-378331 GCA_002174775.1 Macleaya cordata | reverse complement strand
AAAAACAAATATATGATTAAAACTAGAAAATTTATGTATACATGGATATTGAAATTTGTAAACAATTTATAGTGTAGTAAAAAAAATAACATTGTAATGAAGGGTATATTTTGTTATAAAGCTTTTAGTATTTGTGGTTTTGAGGTTATGGTCTTAAAAGATAAAACTTTTTACTGTGAATGAATTTCTTTCTAGTTCTAGTTTTACTTTTACTTGGTCTTTTCATCCGTTATTTAATATCTAGTTTGGAGACTTGGTCTCCTCTTTTCTAGGTCTTGGATTCTCATACGTTGGTGAGGCTGTTTGGGTGTGTGCCACGTGGTGGTGAGCACACCTCCCTATCCTTTTACAGTGTATTTGATGATGGATTTTAAGTACGGATTTTGTGGAACCAGGGATTTGGTGGAAAACTAATTATATTTATAACATGATTTCTAACTAGTTTTCCACCAAATTCTTGATCCCCACAAAATTCCTACTTAAAATCCCTCGTCCAAACGAACTATTAAATCTCCATCTCCTCATCGTCCCTCTTTAAAATAGGTTTTCTTGTTCATCGTACATACTTCACAGAGAACATTAGTTTTTCTACTTTGTTCATGTTTTGGCACTACTCATTTTTAAGTTCACTCTTCATCGTTTGATTTGGAGTGCTACCTATCAAACGAATATACCGTTGTATCTTAGAGGTCGACGCCGGTGACCTGATAGCATCTATGCAGGGGCAAAATCGATATTAAGGGCAGCGTGCATCTCACGTGCCTCGGTGTTCAATTTCACTCTCAATTCTACTGTTCTATTATTATTGCAGGTGCACAATATCCATCGTATATGTAGTGGCTAAAATTCATTCTTTGGCCCAATGGTCCATTGACCGAACGGGTTGTAAAGTTTATCAGGCCCAGAAGCCCATTTGCCCAAGGTCAACCTCTAGGGTCCACACTCCAAAAGCAGATAAGGATTGACTAGTTCGAACTGGGAGCTCAGTCCACGCAGGACTCCCTAAACCGTCACCATATCCTCCGTGATATGTTGACTAGTTCAAACAAGGAGCTCAGTCTTCACGGAAATCTTTAAACCGCCAAAATATCTTCCTGAGATAGGGGAAGATATCCCAAGGATCAAGGCAACTGAATTGGATTCCCTTCCTATAAAGGAGAAGAGGAACAGAGGGAAGAGGGAGGACTACGGACTCTAAAAAGAAAACTCTCTGCAACTCGAAGAACCCTCACGAACTGTCGCACAGCCAATCACCTCTGGAGGGATTACATCATCAAGTAGGAGACTCAACGACTAAGGTCTCATCTCCTACCACCCTCAACCACGGTCTACCAGAATAGGTGATATAGATCCATTCTTCTCCTTTAATTTTCTGATTAGTTTATTTTTCCAAACAAACTGACTTGACCGTCGGAGACCCTTAGGCCGGCACCACCCCGGCGCCAAGGAATCTTCACGATCATTCTAATCTTCTTCCTGTGCAGATTGTCGGTGCCCTGATCTAAAATCATTCTTGGAATCTACGATCTACAGTATACTATTTATTTAATTTTTCTACTCAATCAAAATTAGTGATTGCTAATAATTAGTTAGTTCTTAACCTACATCCGGTTGTGCAATAACTTCTTTCTTGGTTATTAATATATTTTTTGTTAGTTGTGTAATAATATATTTTACATTTAATCAACTCTAATATTAAATAACTCAATTTTAACATTAAAAAATATTAATCAAATAACTTTCAAATTACGTAAACGATTTTTTTTAATGCTATTTTTATTTTACTGGTAACTTTTTGAAGGATTTTGCTATTTGAACATTGAGATCAAATATTACAATTATAACATTGGACTGTGGAAGAGCTGAACATTTGTGAGGTTGTTTTCTTTACCATGCACATCATCCTCACAAAAAATCAGTTTATTCTAAAACTTCTAACCTTATTAAAAATTAATCGGAAGTTGATTAAATTAACGGTGAGAAATGAACGTGAGAAAAATAGTCAATTTTTTTATGGGGTTAGAAGTTGGGTTATTTTTTGTGATGATGATCTTCATAGTGAATAGAACAACATTATAAAATTTCATCTCTTGAAAAGTAACTGTGTGGGCCCCACCATATAGAAATCATCTTTTACAAAAAAGTTAGTCCATTTTAAAAAAAAAATTTAACCCTATCAAATGTGAGTCCAAAATTAACGACAAAAACTTTATCGTCTTCATCATTGATTTTCAACTTATTTTTAATTGGATTAGAGAATTTAGAATGGGAATGTGAAACACAATATACTCATTTAATCTAATGTACATTATTGATCGAAGAAATATAAGAGTTTTTGTTTATAGGCAGCTAGCAACCATGGAGGCTACGATTATGAACCCGGTGTCTGAGCCATCTTTTTGTCTCCATTTGGATCACAAGCTCACGTTACTGAGCTCCACAAAAATATAAGAGTTGATACGCACGTTCAAAATGTAAAATTCACGTACTAAAAGTGAATTAATTAAATGGGTAATTGCTAACAATCTTAGCCTCACATTAGCCACCCGCCCAATATAAATTCTGGATTCTAGCCTTCCTCATAATTTATTTTGGTTGCTGTTAAAGGGCCACCTCATTATTGATATTGAAGGGTCACCCCCCAATTAAGGGGTAACCATTCATTTGTGAGTAGAATTGGCAAAAACTAACCAGGCCCTAGTTCGATTTGCCATTTAAACAGACGTACTTAGGGTTGGCCATCAACATGGAAACTGGCCTTAGATTGTCCCAAATAGTTGTGCAGAAAAATCCTTTTCAAAAGAAAAAATAATAAAATAAGATCGATCGAACATTAATCACAGGATTCAATTACAAGCCAAATCTGATCTAAATTAATCTCAATAGGGTTGCACGACCGTTAGAAATCGTTGTCTATAAGATGACAATTAAGGTTATATATCTAAAGATATAAAGTTCACAAAATTTGGAATATATGGAATACATTAATTTGATGTAAATTAATCTCATGTACTTGATAATACAAGAACAATGTATTATGTGTAGATATTAGATACACACATAAATGAATTGGAATTGGACCAACTAAACTAACTGATGAAAAGGACACTACGAAATTTATATGTTTGGAAAGTAATCTTTGAGATCTTCACATCTTCTTTTGATGTTATCTAATTTTGAAACAGATTCAAATTTTGATGCAATCTAGATAAAAATTAGTTAAAAATATAGTTTTATGTTATGTAAAAATAAATTTGTATTAAAAAAAATTAGAAAAAAGAATTGTTGGTTGGTCTTATTTCAAAGATCACGACCATAGTTAGTAAGTTCGCGAATTATTCGCGAACCGACCGTATCAATGTCGGCCCGAACCGAATAACCGCATTATTCAATGAGTCGGAATAATTCGCGCATTCTAAACGAGCCCCGAATTATTCGCGAATAATTCCTGAATCCGAAATGAACTTTTGAATAATTCTTTTTCTTTTACATTTTTTTTTTTAAAAAAAAATTTCTTAGTTATGTTTTCTTCTTTTTTTTTTGATAAAAAAAAAATATCTTAGTTATTGTTCAATCCATTATACTAGTTATATTGAGATTATTGGATGTGTTACTTTACTTTTGAACAATTTGTTTTTCTTTAAATTTTTTTTTTTTAAAATCTTAGTAATTGTTCAATCTATTATACTAGTTCCATTGGAGACTTATTGAATGGGTACCATTAGTATTGTAGTTTATGAAAAGATATAATTTTTTTTTATCATAAAAAATAATATTTTTAGACATGGTACTTGTATATATATCCGAATTTTTAAGCTAATTTTTTTACGGATCATCCGAACTATACTCGAATTATTCTCGAACCGCATTTTTACCGAATTCCGATTATTTGACCGGATATTTGACAGAATTTTTCGTCCATAAATTCGAATAATTCCCGAAAAATTCCCGAACCGAACTTTTACCGAACACCGAATTACTAACTATGATCACGACTAGTAATTTCTAAAAATATATTTTATGAAAAAATAATTTATATTTTTAAAATTATGACTTTCTATGTAAAAAATAAAATTAAAAAAAAAAGTAATTGATGCTAACATTCACCTATAGTGAATGATTAGTTTGAGTTAGTTAGAGGGTAAAACTGTCCAAAGTTTATTTTTAGACTAAAACTGTCCAAAGTTTATTTTTAGACTAAATAAACTAGTGTATTATTTAGTAGATTAATTAAATAAACTGAAGTAAACTCAAATTAAATGTTTTGAACGATCTCTCAAAAAAAAAAAAAACACATGTATATATACCCCAATTTGGCTACTAGTATATATTAATTGACAACACTGTGAAAATTTTGAAAGAACATAATAATCTCAGGCAGACAAGCATGGATCGAACATTTATGTTACATGATTGTTAATAATGGAGATGTCAAGTGTTTGTGGATGGGGAGGATTTTTTTCACTCAAACTAATTGACTTCCCTGCCTCCAGTTCATCCATACAAGTAGTATTACTGTCCTTGCTCTTCCCCCACAATACACCATAGAGCCCAATGATTATGATAAGCGCACCTATCAAGCTGCAATATTAACAATCAACCACTAAAATCACTACTAAAATAAGCAAAATGCAAAAGGGTAAATTTGTAAAACAGGTTTTTTTTTTTTTAAAGATTATAACTTTTTGGTATTTAAATATTGTAAGTCATATTAAAAGGTGGCGCTTGAATTGACTTTACCCTATAAAAATTGAAGATGTAGAATACAAAAGGGTAAATTTGTAAAATTAAAGTTTAAAAAATCTTTCTAAAAACATAAAAACAAAAAAGATAAGTTTAAAAAAATAAGAACTTTTACTTATGAATGAAAATGAAGAAAACCTATATAGTACTAATTATTACTAAAAAAGACTTAATATCTAGTGATAAGTGTTGAACTTAAATTTTACTAAACACCATTTAAAACTAAAAACTTAAAAGATGTGAAATATAAGAGTAAAAAATTATACCAATAAAAATAAAATTAAGTTTCTATGCTCATATTTCATATTACTCACCTGCCTAAGTGAAGTTGTTCTGCGAAGACGATTACAGAGAATATGCCAACAATGAGAACGAGCAATGGTGAAAACATAGCTGAAAAGACCGGACCCTTCTTACTGATAACCCATGTTTGTAGGTAGTACACCAATGCAGAGTTCACAATTCCCTATTAAAAAAATAAAATCGTGCTCTTATTTTTATGGAACACATAAAAATTTACTATGTAGATTATAAACATCACTTTCATATATGAAATTGTTTTAATTACTTGTGAATGCACATGTCACATCTCTAGCATTCAATAGTTATAAATCACACCACATCTGTAGCATTCAATAGTTATAAATCAAACCAAATGACCAAAAGAAATCAATCGTATTTTATTTTTTTTTAGGAATTAAAACGGTGCATTAATAGTGTGTTTGGATGTAGAATTCATGTTTCCAAAGGGAAATATGAGTCCTTAGAAACATGAATCCCTAGAAACATGAATCCTTTGGTTTGTTTAGCAACCATAAAAGAATCCATAGATTCATGAATCCTTAGAAGCTTGAATCCTTTGGTTTGTTTTGGCTGCCATTTAAAATCGAAGGAAAATCTCTATTTTATTTTTTTAATTTTGTGGGGTGTAATCTGCATTGAGTTGGGTGAATACATAGTGAATCCTTAGTTTAGAATTCCAGCAAATTCTTAAGAGGGAGGTGGGACTCCAAACCAGGATTTACTGGAAAACAAGTTTCCAGGGATTCTTGGCAGCCAAACAAACCAGGGAAACATGAATCCCGGATCCCCACTAAATCCCTACCTTAGAATCATCCATCCAAACAAACCATAAGCTTAGTTAAAAATGAGTTAATCACGTCCATATATGATTGACACAGGCATCTTGACATAAATTAGATAACTCACACTGTAAATGATGGTAAAGAGCTGCACATTCCATTCCAATTTCCACGACGATGTTTTCCTATTGAAAATAATTGCAACAACAGATGATTGCAACGATGCGAAGAAACATATCAAAGTGTTTAACGACAGCGGAGCTGGATAGGCCTTGCAAATCACAGCCTGTGAATTTGTAAGACAAAAAAAAAACCAAAATTAGTAGGTTTGAACATTACTACCTTATTCTTATAATTAAACCTGTAGTACACCCTAGGCAGATTGGCAGGTTGACGGGTCAAGATTTTCAAATCCTAATTTTGACTAGTCTATGAAACGGGTCATTTTTCAAACTCTAATTCGGACTAGTTTAACATTTTTTTTTTATAAAATATGAAAATATAAGTCAGGGTCGACCCTAACAAGGTTCTTGTGTAACGAGTCATAAATACTCAACTCTAACCCTAACTTGTTTAGCTAGTGAGTCAAGTTACGGTAGGTTTGGCAGATCACGAATCAGTTTGCTATCAGGTTTACTTACACTTCACTTTGTTACATTTGCATATGAAGCTCGCGTGAGACGATCCAAAGGATAATATTTTTTATGATCTCATCATCATCATATAGTAGATCTTGATCAAACTCAACCCTCGAATAATCTCCATACATACGCTTCTTTAACACAAATAACATAAAAAATATGTGAAACACATGTGCACATAAGGCTCGTCTTGCTTATCAAGGGTCACGCAATTAGGTTAATAATTCAAATTAATGTAGTTTTAGTGAAAGGATCACTCAATTCATCAAACCTGAAGCAACAGCCATGCACACCAAGCGATTTGGCTGGTTAAAATTATTGCAGAGCCTTTAACCCAATCTTCTTCGTGATGCCCTAATCCGGCAATAGAATTTTTTGTACTGTGGATATATATTGATTAACTGCCTTGGAACTAAGCTTTTGATTAGGTACCCTCCATTCCAAAAGGTAAATATGAGTGCCCCACCAATACATGTAATGGCACCCAATACCTTTGCTCCTCCTCTAGCACTCCCAATCATGATCTTTTCCATTCTGATTTAGAAATATAGCTTACTCAATATTAATATACACTCGCCAAGAATATATAAAGAGTCTGGATTTGTGTACATCGTTTTTTAGACATTATGTTTACAAGGTCCTTGAGAGGCTCATATGGCGAAGAACCAATTGCTAATTTTTAGTAGGGATGTTCTAATCATCATGTAGATCATTCTCACAGAAAAATCATATCATTGTAAAACCCGTAAGTCCATAAAAATTTGGGTAAATTTATAAGTCGTCCAGTTTTTTCAATTAGTGTTTTGATTGGGCAAATTTTTTAGAATGATATGATTCTTGGTAAAGATATTCGAAACATCATGTAGATCATTTTCACCAAAAATCAGCTCTTGGTCCCTCCCCATGTGGGTCCCACAAAGATGGTATGAATAACGATGTATATATATATATAACTGGACTCATATATAAATATCTACATATTACAAACATCAGTTTCATATATTAAATTTTTAAAATGTAATATTTATGCTCGTCTGCACATGCGGCCGCTACTAGTAATTGTAATGGTTATGGTATAGTTCAGAAGGTTGATCAATATTACCCGAGTAGCACTGCTAGTAGGAACGTCAAGCCAGGAATGACATTGCTCAGAGCACTTGCAACAGTTGCAGAAGTGTATTCCATGCCGGCGTAATAGACATTGAGATGGATGGTAGTTCCCAGAGAAGAAAGAACGAAGATCTTCATGATCATCTTAAACGAAAGCAAAGGGTGTTGTTTCCTGCATCCAACAAAATTTTATGTTTCCATTAGTACATGGCATGAGTCTAACAAGGATAATGGATACATATTCACTGGCACTCCTCCTTCCCGCTTCGAATCCAAAACCGATTTATTTTGCTCTAATACTATGTTAACAACCACTTCTCTAAAAAAAAAGCTCAAATTGTTAAAAAGAAAAGCAACAATATATATCATATTACAAGCATTTGTGGCCCGCATTTGTGGCCCAAACCTGGCAATGAGTCCGGAATAGGGTTGACCCTAGGCGGGTTGGCGAGTCAAGATTATTATATATCAAACCTTAACCCTGATTATTTTATGAAATGAGTCATTTTCTTAAATTCTAATTCTGATTAGTTTGACATTTTTCTATACAAAAATAAAGTAACGAGTTATAGTTGACCTTAAGTACTCAAGCGGGATTGATAGTTCAAGGGTCAGAAATAATCAACTCTAATCCTGACTCATTTGACCACGAGTTTAGTTAGCTAGGTTAGGGTTGAAACGAGTCAAAACTAAGGCCGACCCTAACCGTCAAGAAGATATATATATATATATATATAGCTCGTACATACCTCTCGAGTGCATAGGCTAGGGGTCCTAAAACAAGCATGCCAATGAGATGTCGATAAACTACAAACACGAATTGGTTCTGGCCCTTGTTTAACGAAACCTTGATGAGTATGTTGGAACACCCATAAGCCAGTTGCACTAAAATCATGGCTACGTATGGACCACATATCATCTTCTTTGTCTTTCCCATATACATCCTTTAAATCTTCAACCTCGCTAGGCACACATTTTAGGGATTGTATGAAGATGCAATATCATCAACCTAAACTACTCCTACTTGTATATATAGACTTGCTTTCGAACTGCTTTGTTTAATTGAAAAATTAAGATCAATAGGCATGTTTATTTAGACGTGATTTTGACAAAGTTAATATAGGACTCACATGGAGATAATTGGACGGTGTAAAAAAGGATTTTCTCACTATGTAGATCATTTTCATATAAGAAATCATGCATGACGTGTTCTAAAACTTCTAACTCCTCCAAATATTAGTTTAAAGTTAATTATAAAAATGAACGGCTCATAAATCTCGTAATTTTTTAGGGGGAACAATTTGATTTTCAGTTAGGATGAAGTACATGGTTAGTACATCATCCTCACAAAAAATTAATCCTTAAATCTATATGGTCCTACACTTAGTAACTGAAACCTTGGTATAGGGGTGACGCTCCCGCTCCAGAACCTCGTGCTCTCGCTCCGAACTACGCTCCAACGCTCCCGCTCCGAAGGTATTTTTGAACTAAGAACATTTTTTTAATCGGCCACTCCGACGCTCCCGCTCCCATTTTCGTTCCCGCTCCGACCCGCGCTCTGATTACTTAGGTCCTACATGACCCGCGACATAAACATGATTAAATAAACATGTCTCTCCGAACCCAAGTCCCTCTTAAATCAAATTTATTGTTTATATGTACTTTAGTAGGTTAATTAATGGTTTTCAGTTGTGTACTTAGAAGTTAATTTAATTAATCAAAAGCTAGTGGAATTCATGATCAGTGAAGCAATATGGCAGCTTGGAAACCAACATTAACTTACATGGCTCCCCACTTCTCTTACAATTGTTTATTTTATACTTTTGCAAGTACAATATAAGAGGTCTAAGTGCGATCATACTAGATCATACTACCACTAATGCATTGGATCTCATCAAAACTTCATACTTAAATGCGATGTTTTAAAAACAGGACCGGTAATTGAACATGAGAAATTAATGGGTTAGGTCAGTCTGGTTCAACCAATGGGTTGATCAGTGGGTTAACTTAAAACAATATAAATAAAAGAATAACAGTAAATAAACAAAATTTCATGTGCCATAATTGGTAAAGTAAATTTTGAAATACATGAGGTTTTGATATTTGGGAAAGGTCTCGTGTTCTTAATTAAGGTAGACCTTAATAGAAACAAGCAGGACTAGAAAAGTCATACAATTAGAGGATTAGCATTGAAAAATACAAAAATATTACAAACTAACGAAAATCAATTGACATTCTTCAACGAACAAAGGAGTGAAGGACTTCACCAGTCATCGATCACACTCAACAATACAAGCCACATTTAATTTAACCATTAGTTATTGGGAGATGCTAAAAACTTTTAAATAACCATTAATTATGACAGAATAAATAGGTGTTGGATCTAAACTTTTTCTCAAAATTCTAAAAATCTAACACTCTAAAAAACTGGTTCAAAACTCAATCGGGTCACCTGGTTTGCCGATTCAACCAGCTGGGTCGACCGGTTTCCATTTAAAAAAATTGTTTTTAAGAAAAATGGTAGGTCAATAATAACCCGAATCGAAAATCTAATTGGATTACTGGTTCATCAGTTTAACCGGCTGGTCTGGTCCTATTTTTAAAACAATGGTTAAACGTGTTCAGACAAAAATAACATTAGGATGTGTGACCTCAAAAATCTTTGTGTTACACCCTTCTTAAAAGCATATGTGAGTTCAATTTTTGTTAACGATGAGTTACTGATTTCATAAAAACAAGCTCACCTCTTAAAAATGAGAACGGATCCGCATACATTCTTATTTGTACATTTTACATTACAATGGTATGTGGGGCCTAGATGAGGTTGAATTGAGGGCTGATATTTTTTGAGAATGTTCTCTTCATCTTGTAGATCATCCTTACCAAAAATTATCACATTCTAAAACTGCTAGCCCCATTAAAAATTGACTCTTTTTCTAATTGTACATTGTTCACTGTTAATTTTTAATCAACTTCCGATCAATTTTTGATGAGGTTAGAAATTTTAGAATGATATGATTTTTTGTAGTGATGTTCGACTCATCTTGTAGATCATTCACACAAAAAAATCAGCCGTTGGTTCTTCATCATGTGGGTCCCACAACCAATGTAAAAATAATGATGTACAAATAACTATGTATACGGATCCGGCTCATCTCTTAAGGTAGGTCTAATGCACGTCATGATCAATATCCTAAAATTAGATATTAATACCACCACCATCGCGTGTAAAGAACTTGATTAAAGTTAACACTGATAGGTAGATGAATGTGGTCCAATTAAACCCTATTTGATACTTTTAATGGAATTTTAGTTTGATTAGGTCTGCTAATTTGGCTGTATCCGATACCCAATTGGAACCGAACCGAAATTGATTAACCCAATTCCAGATCTAATAAGTATTTCAGTACAAGAAATTGGAACCAAGACCCGACCCGCTTGTATGTAACTGGTTCCAGTTTTTTTTTTTATCCATGCCACAGTAAGTAGTTGTTCATTTCATACAAAACCCGCCAGCCCGAACAGTTTTGTTTACATTCTCGTTACGTGGGTCATTTGTTAGCATACAAAATTTTACATCCAATTCAGGTACGGGTGTAAACAAGTCGGTTTATAGTCGAATATTGAACTACCTGGAACTGGAACATATTATTTCGGTTCTTGTTGGTTTCCTACTGAAGTTTCAAATTAGTTTGGTCCTCATGTGAACGGGTACCGAATGACCCCCCCTACCTTTAAGATTAGAAGCATACATATTGGTTCCAGATTCTTTTCCTTTGATTTCCAATGTTGTTCTAAAGATCTTGAAACGTTCCTCTACATATTTTTATTTGAACTTGTGTTCGCATTTCAGACTTTAGTGCAAGTCTAGTGGGAGTTGTTAAACTGATTGATCAAGCAGTTTTGGCACTCCAGTGGAGTCCCTTAACATGTTAAAATAGATTTATTTCCACTGGAATAGAAATCCTTAGTGGAGAGCCGAATGGATGAGCGTCACGCTAAAAGAATGAGCGGGAAGCTGAATGGTTGAGCGTCACGCTCAATGGTTGAACAGTAAGTTTTTTTTATTCCGAAAACTAACTTCTCTCATTTTTTTTCCTATTTTGTCTCCTTAAAAAAAGCTAACAAACTATATCTCTCCTTCTTTTTTCTCCCTCTTTCCTCTATCTATTTTTTTTTCTTTTTTTTTAAAACCCCTTTTAAGGGATTACTACTAGAGCAAAAGCACATCTTAACCTCTAGGGGTTGGACATTAAGGGATCTATTTTTACATATCCCACTAGACTTGTCCTTATAATATGCAAAACCCCTAAATTTAATAATTGTGGCTTAATTCAACCCTCCCATGTGGAACTAATAAGATAGAATATCTTCTTACATAGTATTGAGGTCTTTATGATAAAACTCAATACTTAGGCCCAAGCCAAATAGGCATGTAGTTAAGTTGAGAACAATATCAGTGCTATGGGAAGACCTACAACTGTGGGCTCATGACGTCCATGGCCATTACAATTGGTATCAGAGCAGATGGTTCGACTGGGAGAGTCGAGCGGAATGATTGTGGAAGTCATGGCTCGATTTATACTATAAGAATAGTCCCATATGTGATAAAAAGTACTTACATGTGGAACTAATAAGATAGACTATCTCCTTACATAACACCGAGGTCTTTAAGATAAAATTACCTTTAAAACCCACACATAAGCCCAAACCTAATAGGCAGATGGTTAAGTTGAGGACAATATCAGTGCTATAGGTCCCAGAGCCCACGTCCTCCGTAACTTTTTCATTTGAATGACAGGGATAGATCATATATGCAGGAGTCACCAGTTGCTCACTTATCAAAAGCTAAACAAGTGGCATTTTATGACAATTTACATTACACCCTCTTCCCAAGCTACATTCAAGTTTACTCAACCATCGGCAAACAGGAGACGAGAGATCAATACACTCAAATAAAGCATATCAAAGCTCAGAAAAAGCAGAATTTTTCTTAATAATATATCAATATCATCCTTTTTCACAATTTTAGATAGAGAGAGAGAGAGAGAGAGAGAGATCAACCTCCTTCAATATCTTTGGGTGGCTCAGTACTTATCTTGACTTGACTTGTTTCCTTCCTTTTTCCCCATATTACACAATATAAACCTCCAACAATCAAAATTCCTCCCAAAACACTGCAACATTTCATGATGATAAAAAAAAAAAAAAAAAAAGATGATTAGAAATGGGAAATGGGTTTAATTTGTTTAAAAATGTTAATTCATGTAAACTAAATGAAAAGAGTTAGTTAGTGAATTAACCTTCCAGTGTAGAGCAGTTCAGCCAACACAAAACCAGAGAAAATGGCTGTAACAAACAGTGACAATGGAGAAAACATGGCCACATAAAATGGTCCTTTCTTGTCTACACACCAAATTTGGAGCCCATATGAGATTCCAGTAACAAATACCCCCTGCATTCGAATATCGATGAACCATTTAAACCAACTAAAACAGTACTAGCTACAAACAATGAAGGGATTTTTTTGCTTCTCACTCATTGTTTAATGGGTGGTTTTGCAAGTCACCCAACATTTATCAAATATTTGCAAAGCCCCGTCTGACCATGGTTCACATCATTCATCATTGACATTTTATACAGTTACAATGCGGAAACTTGGATCGTAGTCGAAGGGGCTTTGCAAATAATTTGATAAATGATGGGTGAGTTGAAAAAAAATTGAATGCACAATGGGTGAGAAGCACAAAAGATAATCCCATAACAGAGGGAGAATAGGTGAAAAGGTAGATCTTATCTTACACAGTATACAAGTGAGAGGAGCTGAATATCCCATCCTAACCTCCATGAACTGAGCTTACGGTCGAAGGCTACCGCAGTTATGAAAGACTGGACAGCACTAAGTGAACCCTGTAAGGTGGTGAATCTTAGTTTGTTTGGATAAATTTTGATCATTTCAGCCTGCAAAATGAGCCAAATAGACCAGGCAATGACAGAAATGAACATGAGAACAGGGCCTTCAATGAATCTATTCCTGTTTTGTTCCTCTATGTGATGGATCAGGCTGGTTCCTCTGTAATTGAAGAATTTTAAAGCAGGGCCACGGTACAAACTAAGAACCAAAGTTCCTCCAACAGATAAAACCACCCCACCAATCTTGCATTGACCATATATTGTACTGCAATCAACACTCTCCATCCTGACATACATACAGATATTTATGTTACATTTGGTTAGGCTGAACCATAGTTAGTAAGTTTGCGAGTAATGCGTATTAGTACGTGATTTTTCATTATTTGTGCATGAAAAGAGAAATATATGAACTTTTTAATCATATAGTTGCGAAATTCATGTACAAATATTCACAAGGTCATGTTTTAAAACACAAATATCTCTTTTTTGCTATTAGTAGTTTTGTTGTTATCTCAATCTTTGCCAAAATTGTGAATGACAAATGGGAATAATACTACAAATTTTCTGGTAGAATATTTTGTTACATAAGCATTAAACATACACGTTTGGTGAATTACGATTGTGCCGTTTAATGTATCCTGGTCTTTACAATTTACCATAAAAGAGAAGATTAAGTTATATATGATCTTGTGCAATATTGATGAACTAAAACTCAGTGAAAAAGTATATTCACCTTAGGAAGATAGATAAGATAAAGGTGACAACAGGGATTAAGCTAAGGATCGTGCTTGCAAATGTCGCAGAAGTGAAACGAAGGGAGAAGTAGTATAGATCCATGCTCAAAGTAAGTCTGCATATGATCAATCAATTATTAATACTAATTAATTAAGCTGATTAGTAGTGTTTTAAGAGATTATTATGTTTAGTGAAACAAGTGTATACACTAATAACTTACCCACACAGGGCAAGAAGGAAGATCTTGCAAAAATTGTAGAATGACAGAGGAACCTTTTCCCTGTAATAAAGTCTTATTAACACCCAACATAAAGATGGAATGAAATAGTACTTGGTGTTTTTCATTATGTTTAGTGCATGTCTGGATGCAGGGTTAAGTCTGGATGTCAGTTAGACTAGACTTGGTTTTTGTACTTTATCTTCTGTTTGGCTCCAAAAGGTTAAAGAGTCGGTACCCCACTAGACCCACATCTCTTTTTTGGTTCAATTTCAGCTCTGTTAGATGCCATAGCACTGGATGAAATTAAGAAGCAAACCAATGAGCAATCATGTAGGATCCTAAACGTCCCACATCGTATAAATATGGGATTGGTCGTGTGTATATGAACTCTTTTGGGACCCAACGTAAAGATGGTTTCGTATCATTTAGTGTCAGAATAAGGCACCATTGTCAAAGTACAGGTTCAGGTATAGCAGTAGGTGAGAATCCTAAATGTCCCACAGCGGTCAAGTATAGGATTTGTCGTGTCTATATGAACTCTTGGACACCTTTCTCTTGTAAACCGGTTAGAAGTAACCCGGTTCAGTCTTGTCTACTTAGGACTAGTGAAGGTGCACTAGTTATGGTGATTATATACTAACCTTTCCAATGCAAAAGCAAAGGGTGCTAAGACAATCACAGCTATGGTTTGCCTGTAAGCAACAAAGACCAAAGGGCTCATTCCATCTTTGAGTGCAACCTTAGATAGCATCACCATCCCTGCATAGGTTAGTTGAATGAAAACCATAGCCAAACAGGCTTTCTGGTTGTTAATTGCTACTATAAAAGCTTTGCAAGGGTTCATGATTGAAGTTCTGTTTTTTTCAAGTGAAAATGAATAAAACTATGTGTTTGTTATCCATTTTTATAGAGAGAGAGAGAGAGAGAGAGAGAGAGAGAGAGAGAGAGAGAGAGAGAGAGAAGGTAAGAAGGCAGAACTCTTAGAGAACAAGATGAATTGAGACATTGAACTGAATAGTAGTGGATGATAATGGGATGCCTTTGGTCAGAAGCCCACCACGCACTGTGATCAAGTTGGCATTGTAGACAAATACCATCAAACAGTACAGTTTTTAAAAAAAAAAACTATCTATAAAGATTGTATATATGGGTAAGTGAGTGTTTAGGTTATGAAAAAGCTACCTCAATTAAACACATTTTCTTTTCATAACCTTTATTAATTCGGGTTTACGCTAGGCTGATGGTGATGTAAAGTTATGTTTACACGACGAGATAGAATTCATGTTGCTTGCCCAGACGATGCAATGATGATGAACCCTCATAATTTTTTTCCTACCCTAATAAAATTTACAATGCTGTATTATTTAACCGATAATTCGTCGCAATAACAAGGAGAAGGAACATATGCATGGTATGTAAAGCGCGAATAGAGAGTATTAGTTAAGTTGGTTTTTATGAATAAATCTTAAAACTTCTTGAAAAATTAAGTTGTAATTTTATTTCAAAAAAAAAAAAAAATACCACAAATGTCTATAAGATTTACACCATACACCAAGGAAACATCTCAAAACATTTTTTATTTTTTATTTTAGTTTTTACCCTCATATATTAATATTTACACTAACATTATATAAGGATTTAGAAGTCCATTAAAACCCCTAAAAAAGGGATAGACTATGTAACTTCAACTAAGACACATGGAGAAAGTGGGTTCAAACCTTGCAGACTGTCGTCTTGCCACAAGGTTCGGCCCATGTAAATATTATGTTGGTAACTTTTCTACATTCCTAGTGGCATCCTTCTCTTAGCTGTCTGTGGCGATTTCTCTGTGC
This sequence comes from Macleaya cordata, assembly GCA_002174775.1. NCBI lineage: Eukaryota > Viridiplantae > Streptophyta > Magnoliopsida > Ranunculales > Papaveraceae > Macleaya > Macleaya cordata. Next base: position 362,055 of record MVGT01000164.1, on the reverse strand, counting down.
TTCTCACCCACCCTTTTCAGCATATCTCTGCATTATTGTAACTTAGGTATTAGTCCCCTAAAAAATAAAAGTAAATAACTAAACAACCTATCTTATAAGTCTTCTTGTTGAAGCTTATATTTTTTATTTGTTTTTTTGTTGAAGAGAGGAAGTTTGATTCCATATTACTAGAGTGGCAGTACAAGGTTAAGAAATTCTAACTGTGTTTCTAATGCATCTTTTTGTTCTCAAAATTAAAAATCTTATTAAAGGTAATGCGTGGATTCTCAGCAATTTTGGTGGACAGAATAGTAGTCAAAATTTTCATTATAAAAACGTGCGTTAAATGAGTCCCTATCTCTTCTTCTTTTTCTTTATTTTGTTCTGTTATATTGGAACACCTTTCATGGTGTTGGTCTCCATAGGTGGTGTAGGAGGAGCGCCCTATCTGTTCTGTTATGAAGATCAGAAGAAGAAAGATGTCTTTTTGTTGTTGGGGATGATGTTAGATATCAACCCAAACAATGGTCTTTTTGGATTTCTCATAACATAGTGTGACTCTCGAGGAGCATCCAACGGTATAGATTGATGATGGTGACCCAAACCCGAATGCTGATTGTATGATGGGAAACATAATTGCATTCTGAAAATAAGATCCGACCCGCCACCCATCATCCACTGCACAAGAGTAAACCTAGGCCTTTGGTAGTGTTAACTTATAATATGAAGCACGGAGGCTACAGGTAGCATGTACATATCAGACACGTGTCAAATACTTGAACACTCTATAACACATGACTAGTTTGATTTTTGTTGCAAATATATTCGAGCATAAACATGTTTTTCCTGTTCATACAAGTATGTGCCCTATTTTTTTGAAATTTAACATGTCCTCGTGTCCATATGGAGACGTGATGTGCTTCCTAGGTGGTCACGCGTTCAATGTTTTGTCTTTTTCCTTCAAAGTATGAGCTTTTTATCTGCCTGTCATATACCCTAATGCACTTCTATGGGGCCAAGGACAAAACAGAGCAGTGATGATAACTTCAGATACAACAAAATCCAACTAACCATCATCTCTCACTTTCATTAATTCCTTTCAATTTCGTGGGTGGGTCCAACAATGAGAGCTCTGCTGCGGACTCTTTATCTACTAAATCCACATGGTGTAACTGTGTAAGCGACATACTTGTCCGGCTCTGTTGCCGTAGCCAAAATTCGTGGCTATGTAGTCAGTTGGGCATTAGGGCTAAGAGCCTACACGTACTGATGCAACATGGCCGAATATTGTTAGTCTCAGACTTAAATAACTAGAATCGTAGTACATAGGTGACGCTCCCGCTCTAAACCTTGTGCTTGTGCTCCCATTCAAAACCATGCTCCAACACTTATAGTTCTCACCTCGTGCTTCCGTTTCAAATCACGCTCCAACACTTTCATTCTCGCCTGCTCCAAACCTCGCACTCCTAAGCTCCAATACTCACGTTCTAGTTAAGTCTCAACCTGCAAAGTGGGGTGCAATTCGTGCCGGTGGTCGAATTGTGCAGGCCCGACTTGCACTCCATGCTCAAAATGGGGTATTCACAACTCTTTTTCTCTCATTTAATTTTTTTGAGAAAGCAAAATTGTATTCAGGTGCCGGGAGGGGGGTATCACAACTCAAACTAGTTGATTCTGGTCGAACAATTTTGCTAAGCAACTTAACCCTCTGAAGAGATTTATTGTGGGGCAAGCAGCTTGGTTTTCCTTCTTGTAGGGCAAACTTGACAACAACAAGGGCCTCTTTGGGCTTGGGTTGGCATTCTACCAAATGTCTCCGCATACTTCAAGGCCTCATACGAATACTCGAGCTATACTCAACAGGGTGTCAAGAGGACCATTCCCTGTTGACAAGCATCTTCAAAGGTCTATTTTCATGACCAACCAGAAAGATTCATCCATCATGTCTAGAAAATTTTTACAGTACGCTCATTTCTCTACTTGCATTAATATTAAGAATGATACTGGAACATAGATTGCTTCTTTTCTTCACAGTCCGGCACTATTCACCCTCCTAAAAATTCCATCCTAAAAGTAAAATCTAGAACCCTAAAAATTCGACCATATATCCCAATTTTCAGGTTCCAAAAAGTGAGAACCAACCAGCCCAGCCACAACGACAAACAGGAATCACTGCAGGCATTCACATCTCATCAGTCTAACTGAACAGTGCACAATTCTCTCGTTTATCAGCAAGTTATGGACTTCAGGGTCTGAACAAAACCAGGAAGAAAATTTCTTAAATACAATGATACCACACATTGCATGATGAAGAACAATAGAGTAGTGGACCCAAAAGCTAGCATCCATTCGCATACTGTTTTTATTGTTTTAGGGTTTCAATCACTTGCACGCGGAAAAAAATTTGTAAAGCAACAATATAATGTTACAACATAGAACAAGGCATTTTCCAATTTGGAGAGCTAAGATAATGCAGATATAAAAAAACACAGTTATAATTTACTCATCCAAACGCAAACGGTCTAAGAAACCAGAATTCGGTAGAAATCAACCAGAGCATTACATTAACTACTATCCATGCCACAAAATTTTTAACTTGAATTCTAAAACAATCTGAAAGAGGTGTCCACTTGAACTACTGGGCCAAAAAGAGAAAAAAATAAAGAAACCAGCTTACTGAGTCTCTCAGGAGGAACCTCTGATGAAAAACTAATGGAAAGCTATACCACCCCTTACCATCTCACTCTTCTTCAGCCACACATCCCTTCTCACTCACATAGATACCATCCAAAAACTTCCTTATATCCTTGTTCTTCACATGGCATTTCTGTACACACAAAACCAGATAACAATCAACATCAACATATTCCCAAACCCATTAGAGAGAGAGACAAGAGAGACAGCGACAGAGAATAAAAAGGATACCTGGTTAATCAAGGCACAAGACCGGGAGACAAGTTCAACATCATTTCCATCCAACACGAGCTCATCCTTGACCTTCTCTGACCGGAGAATGGTCACACCATCAAGCATATCCACCTTTCGCACCTATTGCAAGAAGAACAAACCTCTAATCAACAAACATAGACCATCAAAAAGGTTGTTTCATAGCTGTACAATTTCAATACTTGACAATTAACATACTCATGAAAAAGATAGCAATTGCAGTTCAACAAAATCAATAAATCATTTTGAGGGAAAGATTACAAACTAAATGTCATATACTGTCCATCAGGTTATGGTGATCTCTTCAGATGAATTAAAATATGGGAAAGAAACTCCCCAGCCACAAGTAAAATGGCAAGCCTAGGAAAACAAGAAACCACAGAGTATCTATAATCTAAAAAGCTTTAAATATCCAGCCACAAAAAGGACAAAGAAGTGTCTAGAGTATCACTTCAAGTAGTGCAACAAATGAACCTACCAGTTGATCCATGCATTATCTATTATGAGACAGAAAAAGTTCAGAGGGCATGCTCACAAAATAGTGACAGTATATTGCGAAAACAGAACAGATTTGGTTGTACTAAACTACGTGCAATAGACTAGTGTAATTTTCTATTAAAAAGGATCCATGCACCAAAGCGTAAACCAGGAACAACAAGCCAACACAAATGCTTTATAATTACACTATCCTACAATTGGTAATTCTTTAAATAGTAAGGTGAGCTTAAGCTACTTGGTGACTGATGAAACAAGACATGTAAGTGACTTCAAGGTTTCCAATTCCTTTACTTATTTATCACCCAGTTAACCGAATCAAATAAATCCAGATGAAAAACAAAGAGAATAACAACTAGTAAGTAGAAAAGGTTCAACAGCTCATGTGGTAGACAAGAATCTTGTGAAGCCAAAGCACAAAACCTATTTTCCTTCCGATGATTAAAGGAAATTCAGACTAAGCTTGCACTAAAATGCAGGTTAAAGTAACTCTTAAGCTAATAAATATACATTAGTCATGATCCCAACAACATATAAGCCACCAATTGTAAAACTAATGTCCTTACATTAACTACTACAAATGCAGTATTTCTCAGTGTTCATAATCAGAATCAATGTAACAAAAATCACAGATGATATAAAATTGAATTAACTTTAAAATAACTCAAATTTTGAGAACCATGTATTGTCCCTCATTAGATTCAGAACTATATATGGAAGTATAATGCCCAGTAAACATTTGTATGAAATACCATGAAAAACTTCAGGTTAAATCAACACAAATATGCAACCGACTTCTAAACAAATATGTGAATGTCATATGTTAATCCAACTACCAATGGGAAGACAGATAAGATCTACCAAACTTACAACCTGCCAAATTCACCTCACCCAGCAATCCAACACTATGAAATCCTTACCTAAATACTCTGATTTACAAATTAAATGATAAAAATTCTAAAACTTATTCAAAAAGTAAAACATTTGAAGATCATATTAAGATTTTACAAAACAAATCAACAAGATTTAACAAAATATGATATATGTCCACTTACATGAGAAGTCCAAGAATAATTCAATATAAAGTGCACCTCATACTTACTAACAGAAACGTGCATACTGGGTAGAAGTAGAACCCCACTATCACACAAACTTTTGGAAGTTGAATTTATGACTCTTCCATTGTTCTTAGGTTATACAGAATATTAACTAGATCTAACAGAACATATCAACTTGATTTAACAAAGCACATAACAATTGTTCTTTTTATTGAATATCAAAAAAAAACAACAGAATCAGAATAGTGTGCATCATATTTTACATCATTTCAACATATACCGCCATTATTTTTAGATTTTACACAATATCAACTAGATTTAACTTAAATAGTCAACTGGATTCAGCAGAGCATATAAAAGATAGATTGTTGATATAAAGACCAAAAAGCACAACTAGATTTAACAGAACAGAAGCGATTCAATACTAGATTTATAGAAGATCAAAAAAAAACCTAATAACCAAATAGTGAAAATCAAAGATAAGAGATATAGAGAGAGAGAGATATACCTTCTTCTCACCGAGAAAGTTACGGATCTCAATGCTCTTGTTTCCATTAGTGATGGAAGCGTTGATGGGAAAGTGAGCATACACAAATCTCATCTTGTAACGGTACCCTTTAGTAACACCGGTGATGAGATTCTCAACATGAGAAAGAGCAGTTCTTATCGCGGCGGTAGTCTTTCTAGATCCGAACCAGGCATCAACCTTGAGCTGTTTCTTCCCGGTTTCAGCGTTCTTGATCAGTTGAAAATCCAAGTTAAGATGCTTGAAGTTTCTGATCAACTTCCCCCTCGGACCTTCAACCTCGATCATCTTTGCTTTAACCTTGATTTTTACTCCATCAGGGATATCCATAGTTTCAGAAGACAAAATGGTCTTCATTTTTTGCTCAACTTCTTCTTCCTCCTCCTCCTCTCGTCTCCTCTGCTAAATTACTAATGGCGGAAGACTTAAAACAAAACCCTAGCTCATATATATATATATATAGGGGATGACTAGGGTTTTGAAACTCCCCCTTTTCATTTTAGCCCTTGTTTTCCTATTAATTACGCGAAGGCCGAAATCCTGGGCTGGGCTGAAACCCTGGGGCACAATAGCGACCGAAGAGTGCTCTCTTGAGTAGTTTTATAAGCACCCTTCAAAATCTTATTGGCAGGCCTCTGTTATAGGCACCTCCTGAAATTTGTATTTGTTAATTGTTGTCGCGCCTCCGCCCACTCGTTGAAAAGAACACTGGACCGCTTTTCGAGAATGAGTAAGGTTGGTCCGAGGTTAGCCGGTGAATTCTACAACTACAAAATATATTATGAAACATGTTGGAATACTTGAAAAAGAACTAATTGATAATTTTTTTGGAGGATTGGAATACCTAATACCATCTTCCATCATATGGGGAATAAGGTTTTACATGATAAAATAGTTTGACCAAATTGACCAAATCCAACTTAATGAGCATACCAATAACATTTGAGGGTGCCTTTAAAATTTCCCCAATCTTTTCTATCATATACTTTTTTTTTCTCTTTTTATTTTTCTTTTTTATCTAGTGCATTATTACATTGTAAAACAACGGGCCTTTTGTGAAGGATCTACGTAACAAGAAGATCATTCTCGCAAACAATTAATCATTAGATCGTATTGAAACACGCAAGACAAGCGGGGTTGTGAAAGTGAAGTATATGAATAAGTAGTAAGAAGAAATTACTTGGTATAATTTTACGAAATTTGTGTATAATAAGAAAGCTCTAAATTATATACTAAAATAGGTTAATTTAACTTACCCCCTAAAGTAATTCGCAATTTTGACTTACCCCCTCAAAGATCACGTAATTAGCTTACCCCCTCAAACTAACGGTTTTCTTAATTTTTGTCGTTAGAAGGCCCACATACGTCTCGCATACACCCATTCTTAATGAAAATACCCTCACTCCCCCCACATGTGCATTTTCCAAACCATTGTTCCACTCCTTCACTCCATCTGCTTAATATGAAACATTCTTCTTTGATTTGAAATTTATTTACCCTAATCCTAAAATGGGTGAAAATGATGCTTCTGGTAGTCATCAAAAGGTAAACACTCCTGAAAAATTTTTCAAGGTTGTAAAAGGTTTTAGTATAAGTGAAAATAGCTATTATAATGTTCAAAGCTTATTGATTTAAAGGATGGGTGTTAATATAATTCTTCAAATTACAGTAGGGTGTAAGTTAAAATTTTAAAAAAGTTTTGATTTTAAATCATTTGATCTATAGGTTCATCATTCTCATATGAAAAAATCTAAAAAAAACAGCCTTTTTCCACCTTAATACAAGCCCAACTGCGCGGTCTCTTCGTTGTTTAAAAAAAAAAACTTAAAAATGGTTTCGAGGTTAAGTTAAATTAACCCAATAGAAATTTATTTAGGGTTTATCATATAATTATTGAAGCTCTCAGCAATTGCATGTTTCATAAAGTTAAGATTTGTGGTATGTAAAATCCTCAATTTGTTAATCATTTGGGAGACAATGGTGATTTCAGATTTAGGGTTTTTTTGGGAGTTGGAGATGGAATTTGTGGTCCATGAGGTTGGGTGGGGAATAAGAAGAAGAAGATCAAGGTTATGAGATTAATCTCAACCATCGGATCTGAAGTTGTAAAATGGACCGTAGGATTAATTCAACTGGTTAGGGACCTTAAGTAATGCACGCTATGCAAGTAATGGGTATTTTTTGTCATAAATATGAGCGTGCGAGGCGCACGTACACTTTCAAACAGTAAAATGACAAAAACCATGAATTTGGGGGGGTAAGTTAATTACGAAATCTTTGAGGGGGTATGTCCAAATCTTCATTATTTATAGGGAGGTAAGTTAAATTAACACAAATATTAATAGTGCCTCCTAACAGTCAAACCCATGTAGTATGAGGATTTTTGTCTAAAATCTCCTATAGTATATGTTAGTTTGCGATTTTGTGCATTCGACACAGTTTATACTAATACTTACCTAAAATTTTTTATTTTCTCTTTCTAAATTTTGGTATCAATGACTGGTCTCATTTTGAAGATCTTCGTGAATCCTTTTAAAAAATATAAATTTTGTCTAAAGCTAATTTGTGAATAAAAAATCATGCCATTTTTATTTAAAAATAAACTAAGAACTGACAAATTTCTCACTTTTCCACATGTACACATTCTTTTTGTTCCACGTGTACATACCATTTTTTTATCTATAAAGTCATATTAATCACCCTTTAGATACTCTTTATTTATCAAATACGTCATTGATTATAAAGTTTTATATGTTTGCCCTAACCAGAAATGACGACCTAGCATTCGTTGTTCTTCATTTCAATACCGCTCTGTTTTATTATATAGAAGTTACTTGACATTTGTTACTAATGTGAAAAAACAAAAAAACATAATAATAATAATAATAATAATAATAATAACAATAATAATAATAATAATAATAATAATAATAATAATAATAATAATAATAATAATAATAAACAAATACGATATATAAACTTTCAATAAAAATAAAAATAAATTTATGTAAATAAAGTTTTTAAATGTTGGTGTGCATAAAATAATCAATTAGACAACTCGTCAAAGTAATCTATGGTTGAGCTATACCAAAATAAATCTACTAGATATTAATTATAAGGGCAAGGCCAATGGCCTACCTCAAAACCACCAACAAGTAAGGTGAGTTTGAGGTATAACCGTTTGATAAGGCCAATGCGGAGGTGGCATGTGTCGCAGATAACTTCTGGTGTCGGAGAAGTTATATGCGACAGCCTTTTTTTAATTATTTTATTAACTAAGAACACATTTTTTTATTATTTTATTAATTAAAAAAAGGTGTGTCGCAGAAAACTTATGCGACTCCTTTTTTTATTGTGTTATTGCAGAACTTATATGTGATTCTACGTCGCATAACATTTCAGTAGAGGCCCTTAAGCCCTACACGCTCCATCAAACTACCGGACCAGATGGAGGTTTTAGCTTTTAAGAATGTCCACTAGCCTTAAAATTTTGCTGGGTTTGAGGTTTAAAGGTGTGCATTACTTTTGCCCTAAAAAGTATGTAGAATAATATAGAATGCAATGGAATTCCCAAGAACAATACGATGGAACCAAAATATCTTTTCAAATATTTTAAGAAAGCTCTTCTTAGATGTTGGATCAGTATTAAATTTACAAATCTTAGCCATCTATTATACCCCGCATTGCTTATAAATAGGGGACCTTATTCATTTGTACTTTGTAAACATCCTTAAGTTCATAGCAGTAAAAGTTCTTTTAGTCTCTTGTGTTATTTATTTTATACCTGTTTAAAGCTAAAAGATTACGTTTGCGTGTATATTTCTTACATCTTCATGTATCTTTTTCACATATTATCAGAGCTAAACTTTTTTTTCTTTCTATAAGCTAGTTAACTATTTTTTTTTTCAAATACAACATTCTATTTGACTTAACTTAAAAATTGATATAATAATTATATTTATTTATAACTTTGATTATCTTACAGATTATTTCTATATTTATTTAATTAAGTTGAGGGAACAAATAACACCACTATTTTTTTTTCCCAAAAAAAAAATTCATTAGACCATCTCAATGTGGATCATACATGTGGGGAAAAAAAAAAAGTCTCCATATAAATATAACAACTTATGAGTTTAGAAATCTCTTAATTGTGAGACTTTTTGTAAAAAAAAAAAAGTTATTTTAAACTCAATTACAAAAAAAATTTAATTTTTTTTTATTAAATATTAATCGAGATGGGTTATTGCGCTCCATCGAATCCCCCGCTTTTTGTAAGCCCCATATAGAGATGATCTAGGGGATAAATTTTGGAGATGATCTTCTCTTCATATGTAATCATCATATCTAAAAATGATACCGTTCTAAAACTTCTAACCTCCTCAAATCAACCCTTAGAAAGTTTGGCATATTTAATATTTTTTATTTTACCGTTAATTTTTCGATAGACTTTTGATGGAGTTAAAAGTCTTAGAAAAATGTTAATTTTGTTTATGGTGATATAAATAATGATAAGAACATCTCTCTAAAAATTATCTTTTAAATCATCTCAATGTGGGCTTCGATGGGAGCAAACAATAACCCCTCTCATATTAATATTACTTAAAAGCTTAATTAATTAAAATTTTGAGGACCCACCAGAGGGCGCACTAGCGACTGCCTAATTTGAATCAGCTTTACATTTTTTGTTTTTGTTTTCTAACTATAATAATTATTTTATTGCAATTTAATGAAACTAAAACTTAGTTATTTATGTTTATTGCGTATTTTAAATATATGTAGGGCCACATGTTTTCAAGTTCGCAGTTACACTGTAAAATCCCAAGATATACCAATTTAACACTGGCCAAGACGTCACATGTGGGTTGTGGTCCGATGTGGATGGGGGATACATCATCTGGGCTGGCTGGCCCAACTGGTAACTTAGCTTGGTCCAATGATGGGTATTGGCCTGCTTGAGCTTGGGATCACCCAGACTGGAGTAATTTTATTGCAATTTCTTCTCACTTCAGTGGGTGTAAATGAAGTGTAAGAAGTAAAAAAGGTGTTAAAACTTAAAAACAAAAACTGAGAGTGGCCGCAAAAGAACTTCACAACCAAAACCCTCCAGATTTTCTCATTGT
>MVGT01000164.1:332755-347436 GCA_002174775.1 Macleaya cordata | reverse complement strand
AAAATTAAGGTATTGGTAAAAAAAAAATAAAAAAAAAACAAAAAAACAAAAATAGCCGTTTTAACTGATAATCGTGCCTACACGTGCCTAATCGTGCCGTGCCGTGCCGTGCCATTTATTAGCGTGCCGTGCCGTGCCGTGCCGGCACGGCACACTTGACACCAATCTTAACGATGAATAGATGACTGCCATATTTTTTTTTTCTAATTTTGGCGATCATCTGATGATTGGCCCGCCATCAAATGGCCGTCTGGACTGTTTCAAATATTCGCTTTGTGATCACTTCATCTATTTTCTAATCCACCAACTATAATGTAAAGTTATTTGGATCTGATGGTTAAAGGATCCCACTAGCGAAGATCAATATACCGGACCACCTAGTCCTAGACTATTCGTTCGACCGAACCCACAGGGCTACAGCCTACAACTACAACCCTCGTCCCCAATAATACTTTTTAACATCGGACGATTGAAATACAATGTAAGAGGATCGATTCAACGGTCCAAAAATCCATCTAAAAAAAACCTAAAATAAAACTTCCCTCTTCTAATCTAAAATCCTAATGTAAAACCTCTCTCTCTCTCTACACCACTGCAACACAACACGGGTGCACCACCGCTACTACTGTCTACTGGTCCACCGACCACCGGAGCAGCCTGAGCAGTTAGCAGGTACGCTGTACACCGACCACTCTCTCTCTCTCTCTCTCTCTCTCTAGGGTTTGAAATAAAAAAACTCTCACTGGTAGAAATTAATTTGTTCCTTTAGAAATCTGTAACTCGTTCGTTCCTGTCTAGAATCTGTTTCGTCAGAATTTGGACAAAAAAAAAAAAAAAAACTAGGTATAATGATAACCTATAAGGCTATAAAAGGGTTGTAATCTTTGGAGACAGATGGGTTTTATGTTGTAGCCCAGGAATATAATTAGAAAACATAAATTATTTAAAGAGCAGATGGGTTACTAAAGAGCAGCAAGTCAGCAAAATGACGATTCGAGTCATTTCATAGTTCCATGTTTTTAGGTACAATATTTCTTGAAGTATCTCTCTCTTTCAAAATGCCATTTTGATCCCCTTCTTATTCCCTAATATCTACAATTTTGGATTCTAGTTTATAGTTGCAGATTTTTCTGATCTAGGGTTATAATTTATACACTGGGGTTTATCAATCTTCCTTTGTTTTTTATTTGATTTTATTGGTTCGACTTAGACTACTTACTTATGGTTTTCATTTTGGACATATAATTTCATTGTTTTTTGTTAGATTTGAGATTGAAAAATTAGATTTTGAACATATTAATGGGATTTGAGTTTATTGGTTCGACTTTGACTACTAGGGTTGTTTAATTTTTTTTTCCCTACAGGCTATATGTTTGATAATTGGGATTTTGAGTTTTAAATTTCTAGTTGTTTGATGCCTTAATGGGATAACTGATTAGAATATTAGATCTCAAATTTGAATGTTTTTTTTGGTTTTCAATTTCAATTTAAGAGCTATTTAAAAAAAAAAATTCAGAAATTTAGGATTTATTTCATTATTTGTTAGGGTTAAAATCTTACAATCTGAAATATTAAATATATACTCTGGTTAATTGGTTCTTGTTTATAGATTATGATTTAAATTGTAGTGTTTGGATTTTCAATTTGGTTTTAGGTCTTATTTTTTGATTTCATTGGTGGGTGTAAATGAAGTGTAAGAAGTAAGAAAGGTGTTAAAACTTAAAAACAAAAACTGAGAGTGGCCGCAAAAGAACTCCACAACCAAAACCCTCCAGATTTTCTCACTGTTACTCTTCTCCCCCAGCCAACACAAGCAGACCAATGTCGTCACTGAAAGAGATCCTAACTCGACGACCCGTAGCCGCCACGATTCGGCTCACCGTCCCTGCTGGCGCTGCCCGTCCTGCTCCACCTGTCGGACCTGCTTTGGGTCAGTATCGACTCAACCTCATGGCCTTCTGCAAGGACTTCAACGCCCGAACTCAGAAATATAAACCCGACACTCCAATGGCCGTTACGATCACCGCTTTCAAAGACAACACTTTCGAGTTCACCGTTAAGTCTCCGTCCGTCACTTGGTACCTCAAGAAGGCTGCTGGGATCGAGTTAGGTAGCGGTCGACCCGGTCACGTCGTCGCTTCCACTCTAACCCTAAAACACATTTATGAGATCGCCAAGGTAAAGCAATCCGACCCTTACTGCCAGTACATGTCGTTGGAGTCCATTTGCAAGTCGATTATTGGAACCGCTAATACTATGGGGATCAAAGTTCAGAAGGATTTGGATTGATTAAATTCTCTAAAGTTTTGTATTTCTTTTTTTGTTTATGTTCTTCCTTCATTTTAGCTTCTTTTCGGAGATAGACAGAGAAAGGTAACATTTTGTTGTATTTTTCCTTCTTATTTTTCTCCAATTAGAAGACAGTAGAACTTATAGAATTATTTACCTTTTTTGTTTGTGTTTGTTCATAAATAATGCAACTTTGTAAGTTAGGGTTCTACTTCTACAATTCTATTTTTATCTGAGGTATGGAAAGAGAGAGAGTGGCAATGAATGCATTATTAACAAGGGAGTTGGGACCTTCTAGGGTTTTGTTTATGTGCCTTCATTTTAGCTTCATTTTTTGGGAGAGCAAGAAAATGTTTTCTTGTATTTTACCTTCTTATGTTTCTGTGATTAGTGTGGAGGGTGTGGAATTATTCACCTTATTGTTAGTTTCCTTAGAAAATAATATTAGCTTTGTAAGATAGGGTTCTTAAATTCTACATTAAGAAGAAAAGTTTCCACTTGGGAAGAGCTATGTAGTTGCAATGGATGCATTAACAATTGAACCATTTGATGTTGGGATCTTCTTGTGGGCATTTCAGATGTTTTTCTGTTTCTGGATTTTGACATGGGGTCATTAACATTATTATGCATTTGCTTGGTTTGATGTGAGTAGAAACGATCCTAATTTGGTTTATTAGGTTTAGTTTCTTTAGGGGGATGAAATTATCTTGTCTGAAACAGCTTAAGTGCATGTTATTACTAGGTTAATGAAGTGTAGGTTGTACAATAATGGAGATTCTTTTAGGTGATAACAACCAATTATGGTTATATATGTAGACTGATTGCTATGTGCTCGATGAGCTTCAAAGGTCCTTTTGATTGATGATTATTAGCTGAATTTGTGAATGAGGGAATCATGCTGCAATTGAAGTTGAGCTATATAGTTGAGACAGGGTTAGTCTTCTTTGAAAATTTTCTGTATGGATCATGGTTGTTACTCTGTAGTTTGATCAATTTGGTTCATATCATTGTGTCTTCTGTAGAATTTGTTGAGTTAGTTCATAATTTGTTGGTGTTTAAGCAATCTAGATAATCATGTTTTGACATAGGGTTTAGAATACAAATGTAGGATTATATGCATGGTTTCCTATACTTGATGGTTCAGGTTTTAGGGCACAAAGATAGATACACAGCCTGTGTTTGCTGTCTAGGTTTCTTCTTATAGTTGATCAGATGAATATTAGGGAACATCTTGGGTTCACAAGTGATCTCAATTCCTGTTGTAATTTAGGTAAGTGGTTTAGGAAGGCTTCCCCTTCTAGGGTGTTTATACTTGGACAGGTGGGTTTCGCGATTTCCAGCTTATGTCTTTGGTTTTACAGGTGTGGCCACACATGGTTACAAAGTGGTTTGCGTTACGAGGTCTAGTGTTTGAAACTATGAGATCCCTTGATTCAACTGAGGGTGTGGATTGTAAATTTTTATCCCTCTCTTGGAGGCTACTTATTGGCAATCTATGTGCCAGCTGCTTAAAGCTCTAGCCTCTAGGCCTAGACATTCAAACGTCTCCCGTTATTTTCAGCACTGGCTGTCTAGAAGAAAATTTTCTTTCTTACTTTGGAAGTGTTTTTGTTCTTTGAATCATTATCCATTTTCCGTTTTTCAAGTGGGCTGGTGTGATTCTGAAGTCTACAAAAAAGCAAAAGAAAAACAAGTAATAGGCCTTTGAAATAATTCGGTCCGTACTCCTTCAAAACCAGGTTAGTGACCCCAAACGCCTGCTCAATTTCTTCTACTGGTCTGAATACCAAATGCTTATCCCTCAAAAATGGGACTCCTACTCAATCATGGCCATACATCTTTGTAATTCGAACTTGTTCGGACCCGCAAACGGATTATTAGAACGTATGGTACAAACCTATTCGTCTCCTTCCACGATTTCAGATTCGATTGTTAGTAGTTGTCGAGAAGTTAAAGGGTCTAATCCTGTGGTGGTTGATATATTAATTGATACGTATAAGAAAATGGGTATGTTGGGAAATTCTGTGGTCTTTTTAGCTGTAAAAAATGTTGAATTTTTTCCTAGTTTAAGATGCTTGAATTCTCTAATGAAGGATTTATTGAAGGCATTAGGATGGGATTGTTTTGGACGGTCTATGATAAAATGTTAGAGGCCAAAATGTCTCTTGATGTTTACACTTATTCAAATGTTATTGGAGCTCTCTGCAAGGTTGGTAAAGTAAAAGAGGCAAAAAGGATCCTCTTTGAAATGGAGGAGAAAGGTTGCAGTCCCAACTCAGTAACGTATAATGTCGTTATTGGAGGTTTGTGCAGGGTAGGAGCTGTTGATGAAGCTTTTGAGTTGAAACAATCCATGGTTCAGAAGGGGTTAGTCCCTGATAGCTATACTTTCACCATACTGATCAATGGGTTATGCAAGGAGAGAAGGTCAAGAGAGGCGAAATTGATATTGGTGGGGATGTCAGAGATGGGTCTGAACCCCATGAAAGAAGGTAACGTAGAAGAAGCTTTCAGAGTGAGGGCCGAGATGGTAGCTAATGGAATTCAGCTAAATCGCATCACATATAATATGCTTCTTAGTGGTCTCTGTAAGGCTGGTAGAATGGAGAAGGCATGTGAAATCTTGAATGAGATGGTTGAAATGGGCTGGGAATCAGATTCTCAAACTTATAATTTGGTGATTGAGGGTTACTGTCGAGAGCGTAATATGGGTAGGGCTTTCGAGCTGCTTGATGAGATGAAGAGAAAGAACTTACCACTGACAGAATTCACTTACATTGTTATAATCAATGGCTTATGCCAATCTGGGGATTACTTAAAAGCTAGTGGGCTTGTGGACAAAATGGTAAGATGGGGTTTGAAGCCTAATGCTGTAATCTACACAAATCTTATTACAGGTCATTGCAGGGAAGGTAAGTTCAAAGATGCTATTAAGGTTTTAGAGGGAATGAGTAAGAAAGGAGTTGCACCAGACGCTTTTTGCTACAATTCTCTTATAACAGGCTTCTGTAAAGCTGGAAAAATGGAAGAGGCAAAGACTTACTTGGTGGAGATGGTAGCAAAAGGGTTAAAGCCAAATGCATTTACATATGGACCTTTCATCCATGGACATAGCAATGCAGGAGGCAAGCAGGTATTTTACAGAGATGCTTGATCATGGTTTGTTGCCGAATGACGTGATTTATACTTCCCTGATTGATGGATACTGCAAAGTGGGGGACACTAATGAAGCGTTCTCGACGTTTCACTCCATGATACAAAGAGGAGTTCTCCCTGACGTGAAAGCTTACAGTGCCCTCATACATGGTCTCTCAAGGAACAGAAAGATTCAGGAGGCTATGCGGACCTTCTCTGAATTTCAAGAGAAGGGTTTGGTTCCTGACGGTCTATACCTACAGTGCTCTCATCTCCGGGTTCTGTAAGCAAGCTGAGATAGATAAAGCTTTCGAACTTCATGATGAGATGTGCAGGAAAGGAATCAAGGCAAATATTGTTACTTACAATTCCATGATTGATGGTCTATGTAAGTCGGGGGATATCGAAAGAGCTAGAAAATTGTTTGACAGCATTCCAGAAAAGGGTCTGGTACCTAATGGTGTCACCTACGCTGCAATAATAGATGGGTACTGCAAATCGGGGAACATAACTGAGGGATTCAGATTGTTCAATGAGATGCCATCAAGGGGAGTCCAGCCAGATAGATTTGTTTACAATGTTCTTGTGGATGGATGCTGCAAGGAAGGAAACATGGAAAAAGCTCTGAATTTGTTTCAAGAAATGGTGGGTAAGGGCTTCGCTACTACACTCTCTTTCAACATTCTAATAGATGGGTTTTGTAAACGTGGGGAACTGCAAGAAGCCAACCAACTGCTAGAAGAGATGATAAATAAGAAGGGCATGCAGCCTAATAATGTTAAGAGCAATTATAATAACTAACATGTATTCTAAACATTGTATAATTAAACGACTAAGGTGTTAATTTTGTTGTGTTTTTTTTTTTTAATAAAATGTTGCCCTTATTTTTTATTTTTGGTAATTACATTATTTACCCTTGGTTATTGTTAATGGATCAAGGGCAAGGGTAGTGGAATCCCTTAATCGGATCTAATAATCAAGAGATCAATGGGTTGAGGGGTGGAGGGGAAATAGTAAGAGAGTAGGCCAGATGAAATGAGATCTTGACTGAGATGATCAGATTGTCATCGCACAACACACACAAATACACCTTTTTGGTATAATTTTGGGGATACGTGCGATCATCTGATGCGCAGAGATGATCAAATGATCACACACCATTTTTTTACTTGTGCGACCATTAGATGATTGCAATTCCATCGCGAACGATCAAATCCTCGCTCCACTACAGATCCCTTGAGTAGTGAAAAGTTATTTGGATCCTTGGATTATTAGATCCCATTATCAAAATAAAAATCCATGAATCCCTGGATAATTGAATTCTACTAAACTTGCCCTAAGCGAGCTTTATATCTTGTTGGGCCGAGCCTAAAACTTGAAAGACTCTGGGCATGGTCAGATCGGGTTGGACTTCATGTTAGGCTTCGCCTACCCTGACTTGGGTCAATTTAGAAAACAAAAATGTTTGATAACCCAAAAGATTGACAGTTCAATCACAAAATGTAGACTTAATGAGAGGAGGGGCATAAGCATAACCCACAAAGAAAAAAGAACAGAGGACAGAGGACTCAAATAGAAACCAAGACTAGAAGGCAAAAAAAAAAAAAGAAAAAATTGAGTCCCCAACAAACTCATATATACATAAACATACACATATGCTTAAGAGTTTTAAATTAGAAAAATGCTAAACTTACTGTATTTTCCTACTGCAAACCTTACTGCAAAGTCATCCAACGGTTCTCAAATAATTTTACACCTCTCATAATTTGCGTCATTCCCAAATTGACACAAATACCATCCTAAATAGCTTTTGCAGTAAAATTGGCAATACACTTTGCAGTAAATGTAGCATCACCGTTTAAATTATGATTTCATTATTCCATTTTGCTTTTGTATTAACTTTAACAAACCACAAGACAGTCTTTCTTGGCACTCCTGATCAAATACAAGAAAGAAAAAAAATATTTGCATCAACTTCAGACCCTTAGTCCAGAAGTTCCGATTTGGCAAAATTTTATTCGGTTTTATAACAGTCAATGATTCGTTCAAAAGTCCGGTACAAGTAGTACAAATTAATCAAATATAAAAGAGGATGTCTATATTTCCACCCAATTTTTTTTTAATTAATCAGCCTACCAACTATTGTTTCTACGAAGCAGACAATAAAAAATAATTTATCGGTTATGTAGAGCTAAAAGCTTATAACACAACAAAAAAGGCTTGTGGGGTTTACAAAATTGACATACCATTTCACGAAATTTGTATTAATAATTGAGCCGATCTAATAAAATGTTGGGCGGAAAAATCAGAGACTCCCCAACAAAATGTTCAATCTGATTTTCAAATTCAATTAGTACAAATGTTACAAAATAATATGTCGGTTCTGCAAATATGATCTTTTGAATTGGCAGGGGTATATATTGTAAAACGTTTGGTGGAATGGGTAAAATATTGGGTAGAAATATCTTGTCCAAAAGATATTCAATTTGATGTTTTTTTTTTTTTTTTAAAAAACTAGACAATTTAGGTTTTTCACTTTTCCCCACTGTAATTGGATTCATGATTTTCTGTGGATTCTCTTCATGGAGCCTTTCTATATATATATATAGGCCACTATTTGTTTTAATTCTTATTTTGTAACTTTGTTTTGCTTTTCTAAAAAGTAATCTATCATTAAGGGTTTCTTGATCTTCTTTACATTAAACAATATTGTTTTCCCTACTGTAATTGGATTCATGAGAGGTACTATGGATTCTCCTCATTAAGCCTTTATATATATAGGCTCCCCTTTGTATTCCATAGTTTGTATTGTTTTTTCCAGTAGCCTTCCCCTTCAATAAATTCTAACACAATTCGCGCATAATACATGTATATCATAACATCAATTCGCGTATAATTCATGTATACTATGTGTATAAAACGCGAACTTATCAACAAGAGTTTTAGACTATAAGTGCACTAGACTATTTTGTGGAATCTTTACTGTGATGAACTACATATGCTAATTAAGAAGATCATAATGCTGTCAATCCCAATATTACAAAGCATAGATGGGTGAATTTACGTGTTCAGTTTGAACACAACGATATATCGGCATATTCTGTTGATCAAGTTGTAAAAAACACTTCAAGGTCACAGGGGAGATTCTTAGGCGGCCGCTTCCTCCATAGGGGTCAAGGTGCGCTCAAGCTGCATCAAGGATATCAAAAAAAAAAAAAAAAAGGTTGTAAAAAAACTGTTAGGGGAAGAATTAATGAAAAATGTGAGCATAGAAGCATCCACTTCTTATGCTGAGCTACCCATCTTCTATATTATAAGATTTGACATAATGTTCTCACCTCCCACATTTTAGTTGTAAGGGAGCTGTTCATAAAAAATTAAAAAAAAAGAATTAGATGCCATGCCATGCAGAACAGAGTGGGAGTGCACATAGTCTTATCCTACAACTTCATTCAATTCAAAAGATGCTAAATATTTATGACTTCACAGTAATAACAGTAGCCAAAATAGGCATGATTGAAATGAAGAACATGTTTAAATTATAGTTAAAAAAGAAAAAAAACAAAGAAAAACTCATGAGGAATCTCTAGTTGGAAGAGATGATGCTGTGATGAATGAGAGCATTTTATGAGCTGAGTAACTGATTCCCACTAATTTTTTTTAAAAAAATAAAAATGGAAAAAGGATCTGTTGAAAGAGAAGCTAAAAGAAGAGAAAAGTAATAAACAATGACAAAGTTAAAATAGCTTAAAGTGATGATTTGATTTAAAGAATTTAATCTTGCTTTCTGTCCACTTAATCTACAGAACCCATCTGTTCAAAAGCCTACAAATATGTGCTTGATCTGTGTTGAGTTCAACTGTATTAACAAGTTCATAAAAAAAAAACAAAAAGAAAAAACAGACAGGTAGAAGAGAGATCTAAAAGAAAAATTTAGATGTCTGAGATGAAGAGGTGCAATGAATGGCAACCTGTTTTTCTTATGGTAGCCATTGATTTTGCCTTAGCTATTGCAAATGTACTTCTTAAGAAGGTTGTCGATAAAGGAATGAATCATCTTGTTCTCATTACATATCGGACGTCGATTTCTGCAGTTTTCTTAGCACCCATGGCCTACTTCTGGGAGAGGTATATATACTTTTCTTCATTAATTTGATGGATCCATGTATTTAATTTTTTATAAATTGTATTAGCTAAAACTAGTTTGAGAACTCATCGATCAAGTTAAATTTTTTTTTTTTTGATATGGTAACACCATTACATGAGTGGAAACCTTGCTAGCCACCTAGCAAGGATCGAACTCAAGACCACCCGATAGGCAGGGGGTGCATCAAGTTAAGTTGTGAATAAATGAGTGAAATCATTCTAATTTTGATGCCTTGGGCTTAAAAATGCCCAATTAAACCAAATTAATGAAACCCTTTATTTCTTTCTTCTTCTTCTTTCTTAATTTTTTTCCTAAATGAAAATCCAATGATATATACAGTTTGGTTGCAGGAAAACCAGGCCTAAACTCACTTCTGGAATCTTATGTCACCTGTTCTTAAGTGCAATGCTTGGGTTAGTTACTACTAAAAAAATTCTATTATTAATTTTTGTTATTTAACAGATTTACCTTTGACATTATTGAGAAAGCCTAAAAAACATCGGTATCTTCTAGGGCGACGCTTACACAATATTTTTTCCTTCTTGGGATTCAACATACATCGGTAACATTTTCATGTGCTTTCATCAACATGGTGCCTGTGATCACATTTATAATGGCTCTACCTTTTGGGTATTTCTACAGATTCTATCTTTAGATCTATTTATTTTTTGATTGAAATCAATTACTAGTACTAACTAATTATGTGTTCTTGTTTTAAAATCAGGTTAGAGACTGTGGATATAAGAAGTAAGAGTGGTTGTGCAAAGGTTTTAGGTACTATTGTGTGTGTTGGTGGTGCAATGATATTGACCCTCTACAAGGGAATGCCATTAACAAACCTTTCAGATTCAAGAGAAACAGGCACAATTCACACAACGAATCAAGAAAGTTGGTTAAATCCGAATAATAAAACTGAACGGTGGACGATCGGGACTATAGCTTTAGTTGCTGGTTCATTAGTTTGGTCTTCATGGTTTCTTGTTCAAGCCAGGATCAGCAAGAGATACCCATGTCAGTATTCTAGTACAACTGTCATGTGCTTCTTCGGTACCATTCAATCTGCTCTCTTAAGCTTGGTCATGAACAGGAAAATTTCTGTATGGGTTCTAAAAGGAAAAATGGAAATCTTAACTGTCTTATATGCGGTAAAATACGCTTATTTACTACATTTTTAAGAATGTTTCCTTTTGTTTAATTAATGGGATCAACCATCACTTCGAAACCATTGCATTTTGTCGGTGCAGGGGATTGTGGGTTCAGGCTTGTGTTTTGTGGGGATGTCTTGGTGTGTGAAGAAAAGGGGTCCTCTCTTTACTGCAGCATTTAGTCCTCTCATTCAAATAATAGTAGCAATGTTCGATTTCTCGATTTTGCATGAACAACTTCACCTTGGGAGGTTAGTACTTATATATGATTTTGATCTATGTTAAACTCTTAGAAAATTCTAATACTTTGAACTGGTATTGTAAATGAATTTTCAGTGTTTTGGGATCGATCCTCGTCATTGTTGGTCTTTATATTCTTTTATGGGGTAAGAGTAAAGAAGCAAAGGCTTGTGTAGCTAAACAGGTCCAAGAAGCCGAGGATCATGATGAAGAAGATCAAGCATCGTCGGTTCTGGCATAACAGTTTGAACTACATGGTGACCTTAAATCATCTGTGTCACTTGTCATAGATTATTAGTTGTAACTTAATTTATGTTCTTGATCTATATAGCTACCAGGTTCTCATAGGGTTTTTTTTTTCTTACCAAAACTAGTAAGGAAACGCAATCTTGCTAATAATGGACTTGATTCAGCTAGAACATAAGTCAATTTGTAAGTAAAGTAGATATTTTGCTCATCAAAGAATGAACATAAGTTGAACAAAGTGAGAGAGACACCAATAAAACAGGAAAATCCTGAGATTGTGTTTTTTTATTTGGAATATTTGAAGACTTGATATAGATTTTACATGATTGGACAAAGAGAATGAAAAATGAGACAAATAAGTTGAAAGAAATAACAGAGTTGGCAAAGTAAAGCTTTGATGCTATTTGGAGATTCTTAGGACTGATGGAAGTCTTTAGTCTTTACAAATTACAAAAGTGAAAGTTTAGTACTCCAACCAGTTCCTCAGTTCCCATGAAAAGTTCAAAAATGAAGGCATCCAAAACACATTTTTGCTTAAAGTTCTCTCTTTCTTTAGGTCAAAGTAGGCACAAAAAGAAAAACATAGTGCTAACCACATCTTTTTTGTACCTTCAAATGGTTCCTTTTTTTCTTTATGCTCACTTGTACGGCATAAAATGGGTTGGATTATACCCAATATATCTGATCCGGTTTGATTATTTTTTCTAGCCAATATAGAACATTAAAAGAAATTTGTATATAAAGAAACTCTTTCCAAGTGACCATCACACAAGGTCTGATACCTATAATCTAATATAGAGTGAAATCAGCTCATAGACCAAATCAAAACCAACACCAATGTCCAAATAAACACTGAAAAATTGATTTGGAAAAATGCTTAAATCAAACACTAGAAAAAAATAATAATAAAAAAAAAATCAGTCCTACTGTATTTTGGTGTATAGATCAACCAAGAGGTGGGTTCGACGACATCCATTGTGAACCCCTAAAAAAGTACTACTTCACATTATAAGGAAAGTTGTATCTGTGTTTTAATGGCTGGATTCTGGAGGGTTATCAGATTCGGGAGTTTTTTTGCTGCATTATTACCATTCTATATACAGTTGCAATTTGGACAGGTCAAAGCTAAAACTTATGGACTCAATTGCTTGATCTTGGATCGAGCTTGGGTTATATTTTTTCTACTTCAAGTTGGGCTACGATTTTAACATTCTGACAAACTGAGCTCAAGCTGTTTAACTTACATTAGTATTACAGTATATATAACATGACAGAGGATTAACATTTCGATCAATATATATCACTTAACACACTGATTTTTAATTCTACTGAGGCAAAGAAAAGCATTAGTATTCCAAGCTTTACATAAACAGTAGTATTTTACAGATGTACCTCCCTTTCTTTCTTCATCTTACTCACATTTGTGCTTCGAGACCGATAGTTGAAAATGGTGGAATGCCCTGTTGGTTAAAAAACACGTTGTTTGGATCAATAAGTGTTTTTGCTCGAACCAAACGGTCGTAGTTTTTGAAGAAATACTTCTCACCCCAGACCCTAGCTATCTTAACAGCATCAGAAGCCATAACAGTAGTACCATTCAACAAGTTCATTTCTCCAAGATCAAGATCCAAATAGTTAACATAAGCTGCTCTTGGACCTGTTGATACAAAGGGTGTCATAGAATTATAAAAGCTTCTTATCCAAGAAATGAAGTCATTGTTCTTGCTATTATCTTCCTCTTTCCATGCAACCAAGTACTGAATTGCAAATAGGTTCCCTTCTCTATGAGGGAAGGGAATAGAGTCACTACTGATCCTACTCATAATCCCCCCATAAGGGTCTAAAATAACATACCCTTTTGGCTCTTTTTCAAGTATTGTCAATGCAGTTTTTAACCCTCTCAAAGATATAGGGACTTTTACATAATCCGATTTCGCCTTAAAATACCCCTTGTCATCCAAATATCGGTTCTTCAAATCTGAAACGGTGCTACCATTATTCAAACCGGAGAAGTAGAGAATTGATTCAATCCAACTCATTTGTTTGCAATCTTCTTCTACAATACCCAACTCTGGGAAAACTCGGTCTAGGATCGATATGGCATCAGTTTTTGAACCAAGGTAAAATCCTTTAAAAGTAGCTGAGATACCAACATTTTGGACCTCAGGCAAATTGGCTCCAACAAAAACCGATAAGTAGAATTCATCTTCAAATTCAGGTCCTACAAATTGCCACTTATGAACTAGTTTGGCTACACGATTTTTTGTACCCGGTCTAGATACAATAAAACCTGTAACAACTTCTGGTACTTGTACTAACTGGATTTTCCATGCACAAACAATCCCCCAAACACCGCCACCACCACCCCGGATAGCCCAAAAAACGTCTTCTCCCATAGCTTCTCGATCTAGTAAACGTCCATTGGCATCGATCAAAATTGCATCAACCACATTATCAGCAGCAAGACCATATTTTCTTGATAACAACCCAAATCCACCACCAGAAATATGGCCACCACTTCCAACAGTAGGACATGACCCAGCCGAGAACCCATGTAACTGAGTTAACTCAGCGATTCCATGGTAGGTCTCCCCAAGTGTTGCACCACCTTCAACCCATGCAGTTTCAGATTCTAAATCAACCCAAACTCTGTTCAAATTCATCAAATCAATAATCACAAACAAACCTCCATTAGTACCAATAGAAGATAAGCCTTCATAACTATGTCCTCCACATCTTACTCTAATAGCTATTGAAGCTTGGTTAGAACACAAAACAGTGCTTACTAACTGCTCTTTAGTCTCAGGAAGTACAATTGCAATTGGCTTAGAAAATGTGGGTTCGGCGAACCGGAGATTTTGGATAGAGAAGTTAAGGAGTCTGAAGAATTCTGATGAATCATTATCAGACTTAGCGAAAAGTGTGAAATTCTTAACCTGGTTTTGAGTTAAACATGAACTAATCATGTCTGTGGGTTCAGCTAAAAATGGAACCAATAAGGTACTAATCATAATGAAAATGAAGAACAGAGAAAATGGGTTCAACACAGAATTCACCATTTTTTTTTTTTTTTGCTTTGAACAGTGAAGATCAGTACTAGTGGGTAGTGAGTAGTGAGTAGTAGTAGAGTTGATGATTTATAATCTGAAATATTGATGGAGGAGAGATCAATGTGAGTGGTTAGAAATTAAAAATGGCCGGCTTGGTGTTTGTTTATAGTTTGGACGTTTGGAGAAATGGACAGAGGAGGGCATTAAATTAGATGGTTAGTTAAACTGAAACGTGTTAATAACGATTTCTTTTTTGTAATTTTGTGTTTTCAATTTTGTAACTAGAGAGTATATTTGAATAATTATGGAGAGGATTAATGATTTAGTTTATTGAGTTTACGTGCATGATGGGTTGATGATATTGACATTATGCAAATGTAATCCAAATTTTGGGATAATGGAGAGCCGGACTATGACATGATCAGGAGC
>MVGT01000164.1:309780-332408 GCA_002174775.1 Macleaya cordata | reverse complement strand
AAGGGAAATGATCCACGGACTAATTTTTTATTTTCTTTTAGCACTATTATACTCACCTGGAATCCTCATCCATTCAATTCACCGGCTTACGTATCACTAATTAAATTCAGAGAGAAAAAAAAAATGAGGTCCCATATTATTCATTGCACATTCTCTCTCTAGATTTTATTAATTCTACATCGGCGTGTAAGTTTAATGTGTGAGAATCATAGGTAAATTTAGAATTTTTTTTTTTTTTTTGTGAGAATGATCCCTTATCCGTGGTTTAGAAAAATAGTTCTAAAAATTTGATGGGAACGGGGATGCTAATTGGGTATAGAGGAAGTTAGGAACCAATAGCTTTACGGAGGGCCAATTTTTCATGAGTAAGATCTGTTGGACCATTAAGTCCGGAACAAAAGTGGTCCAGCCCATTAGGATGGACCCACTTCACCTAAACGGCTAAACTACAAGGGTTTAAGGGTTATTCTATCCTAGCTGGTGCATCATTTGACCATGGGAACTGCATTTTTGCCAAATTTCGATTTCATAAAACTGACAACAAAATCACAAATTCATTTGTCGAATTTATAGAACGACCAACATAGTATTTTATGAGAATTCTGTATTGTACGTATGTAGGTTCACGAACTGACGAATAATTAGGCCGATTTAGTAAAATGTTGAGCTGAAATATCAAGCCCCTTCGACTATATACTAAGCGTAGAGATACTGCACGCAAAACTCCTTTTATTACTAATCAAACATACAAATTAAACATATATAGAAATTATATATCCATATATGTAATACTTAATATTGAATCATGATCAATAAAAACAACTAAAATCATAATAATCCGAGATAATACCCGTCTTAAGTCGTTCCAACATCGAAATCCCATCTCTATAATACGATAATACCATAACGTATACCGACATTATACGATATATAGGTTTATATTAATAGACTTATTGATAATAAAAAAAAAAATTAAATATGGATATTATATATAGTTGTTGCTCTTTTACTTAGTAGAGATCTTAATTTCATTCATGATCACTATCAGTACTGATCTCATCTTGAGTTGAATGTGAGTCTCTTTTTTCCTTTCTCTTTCCCTTCTTTCCATGCTTCAATATTGGCTTATTATGATGTTCATGTTGCTCAACATAATCACTTGTTTCCATATGAATGCCTGGGTCCTTGCAGCTGTAGCTCCCACCAAGCATGATTGAGTTATTGATGGCTTGGAAATTGCTATTTGCATATGCAGTCATTCCTTCTTGATCAAGTGATGATGATGATGAGATGCCGAATGACGACTTCTCGTCCCACTCTGCTGCTTTCATAGTCGCCCCCGTGTTGCTGCCCGCTAGAGTGATGATTCTTACACCATGTTCTTCTTCGTCTTCACCGACTTGGATCGAATCAGACTTGCTCGAATGATGATGAAGATCGGTGAGACGATGAGTTAGTGTCGATAACATCTCACGAACTTCGCGATCTAGTTGTCGTTGTTGATCGGTGGAGTGGCTGCTCTTCTTGGGATTTGTTGGCTCAGGAACCATTTTAGATGATGATGATTTTTTGTACTAAATAGCTCTTATAAGATGGTTGTTATATATAGCTGATGAGTACTTGTATTTTTTTTAGGGCTGCATGGCATGGATTTTATGAGGGAGAATTGCTTCAACTTTTAGTACTTTTTTTTTTAGAGAATAGGGAATGACTTGAATGCAAAACAAGGAATTAGATTCAAAGTTCTTAACCTACCAATGGAGAAAAGAATTGCTTGATGGGTTTGTCAAAGCAAGGTATAAATTAGTCCTGGATATGCCCTGTATTGTCCTTAAAAGTAATGCTATATTCATATATCATCATCCCATCACTCAATACCTAACCATATATTATGTTGTAGAAGAAATGCACGTGCCATGTCAGCTGATGCGACCGTCTTTTGATTCATATTATGTGATCACATTATTAATTGATTTAGCATGTACAAATCAGCTTCCACGTCACATGTAGTCTAATACTACGATTCAACATAATTTCCACACCCCGCCTAATTAAGTCGTCATTTTTTGAGTGACCAACTTTGACAAACAATGCTATGTGGTGCTCTCTGATTTGTCATCTTATTTGGCATGCTACACAAAATATATGCTTGTTAGGAAGTGATAAACCAAGAGATGCCATGTTGTAAACCCTAATTTGTCTACAAAATTTGCTCAAATAGAACTCTTCCAATTTAACACAATATCATAGGCTTGAAAGGAAGGCCCACATCTTAATTTCAGGCCCATTCGGTTCAAATGCTTGAATGACTTGTCAGGAGCAGCTTAGAAGGAGTGGGCCAAACGTCTTAGGAATTAGTGGGCCCAAACTTATATTAGCAAAAAATAATAATAAAACCTATGTAACAAAAAGAAAAGAAAAGAAAACTAAGAAGATTCAAATGTTTAATTAGGTACCAATAATCTTTAATTAAGGGTTAGATTACCAACTTTTTCGGTTTTAGTAACATGATAATGACACCAGAACCATTAAACGCAAATATATTTAGGGGTTATGGATATTTACAAGGGAGATCGTCCAATATATCTGTACTATTAGTTAAGAAAATGGAGTTTTTTGGGGCTTTTTATTTTTGGTGTCTTTGAAAAAATTATTTTTTGTTAAAGTTTAACTTCACTTTGAAAGCGTATTGTGGTCATCTTTTGCCCCTGAAAAAGGATATATTAGTAATTTTATTCTCAACAAAATATAACCGTTTCACTTTTGGAAAGAAAATTAAATCTCTTCCATGATTTTCTCTTACTTTCTCTCTCCCTAAACTATCCCTAAAATCTCTCCGTAACTACCTACCTAATTTTTAGGTTTCTCTCCATAACCTACAATGGATATTTGTATTTTTTAGTATTTTTATAAATTATTTTTGTAATTAATTACATTAATAGTTTATCACAAAATGAGTGTAAAGAATAAACCCAATATGAGGAACACGTGCACAACGCTTGTCCATTATGATTTTAATTCAATCTGTTTAGTCCACCAAATTTTATATGAGTCTATTTAGTCCAAAAATAAAATTTAGACAGATCTGCCCTTTAACTAATTAGTTATGGAAATCAAAATTTGACCGAATAAGAATCTTTGTTTCTCTATCTACATTAATAAGCTTACTTTGCTGCTTTCGATCTTCACTTGTTTCTTTTGCTTTGATTGATCGATCATTCACCAGTTAACAAAAGATCTTGATAATGATGAGACAGAAAGAGAGACAGTTTCTACTATCACCACCGAGAGAGAGAGAGAGATCGAGATAGAAGAGGGAAAATATAGGAAATAAAGAGAAGAGAATAAGAGAGAAATGGAGAAAGATCTGATTAGAAAAAAAAAAAGAGAAAGGGAAAAGAAAGTAAATAAGGAAAAGAGAGGATAGAGAGAGAAGAGAGGGACGTGAGAGAGAGAGAGAGAGAAAAGAAAGGAAAGAGAAAGAAGAGGAAAAAGAACATAAAGAGATAGAAGAAAGAAGAAAAAAAAATTCAACATAGATCTATACAAAAATATTTTTGTAATAAGTATGTAAAATCATGTTTCACAGATGATTTAGCATAGATCTATGCAAAAATGTTTCACATAATGATTTAGCATATGCAAAAATATTTTTGTAGATCTATGCAAAAATATTTTTGCATAGATTTCGTGAATTTTTTTTTCTCTTCAAAAACCATTCTTGACTGGTCTAGTTTCAAAGATCTAAAAAAGTACTTTCCAAATATATGAATTTTGTCAAAATCCGAATTTTAGTTGAAGAGATAACATTTTAAAGTTTAAAAAAGAAAAAGATAACTATATTTCTCTCTTATACAGCTGTACAAGTTTGAAAAAGACAAAAAGGTAATTGAAAAATATATAAAACAGGAACATTAAAAATGAAGGAATGGACTAAATAGATTTAGAAAAGTTTAAAAATGACTAAACAGATTCCAAAAGTTTTAAAAAATGTATTTCTGTCTTATTAAAAATCTTATGTACTAAATGGATTAAAAAAATTATATATTGGATGTTTTGTTCATTATTCCTATTTAGAACCGAGTTTTTACTTGTTACATTCATTCTATTACGCTCCGCTTACACCTACTTTTAGAGTCAGTGTGAACATTATTTAAATGTTTTTTTCTTATTTTTTCGTTCAAAGAATATATCATTTTAACCATAAAAATTTGATTGAAAAAAGTAAAAACTCCAGCGTAGTTTGTAAATATCTTAGTCCTTATATTTAAACCCTAATAAGAAATCTTTTCTGTCCATATCCATTCGACCAAATCGATCGATTATTGTTAACGAAAAGATCTACAAAACAAGCCATGCACCATCCGATCCGATCAGTTTTATCGACAACGTTCGTTATGATCGATGAGGTCATGGATTGCATCATCAATCGATCTCTTAAGTCTAGCTTCTACTATCTAGTAGCTAGGTACATAGTCAGGAAGAAGATTAAAGCTAACAAACATTCCCTAATTAAGTATTGGTATGATATTCAAGGGACTCATCATGTTTTTCCATTTTAGCAAATAATGACCAAATTATGCTATTAATTATTAATTAGTAAATCATGTGTCAAGGCAAAATTATACCAAAAAAAAAAAAACAGTATTTAGTATTTTGGAAGGATAAAAATAAATAATTAGTTTACGTATGCATATGTAAGATGCGCGGTATGTAAACAATTGGGATTAATCGTTTCCATTTAGAGATATTAATTCTGTTTTGGTCAATCGATCGATTAAATTTGATTAATCATGAAAAATACACGAATTAATTTGCTAATTGTTAACAAGGGTTCTTACTTGTTAAATTGAAGGTTAAGTTAATTTTCTTAAAACAACAATAATTTTATATGTGCAATGCAAGATTAGTTCAGATTAATTAGTCATACATGTACACATGGGGATTAATTAATTGGTGGTTGATAATTAAGCTTTTTTTTTTTTGACTTGTTAATAACGTAGAAAATTGGCAACTACCAAAGAAGTAGTCATAAATTTAAGCCTAGATGAAAACCCTAATTATTAATTAAGATGGATATGAATTAAAAGCTTAATTGGTTGAAAAGATTAAAATTTAATGGCAACCCATCACAGGATTCCAAAACCTACAATTAATGACTATTAACAGCATCAACCCTTTTTCTATCTTAATTTTCCTCGTGAGCTTGGAAGTTGGGACTCTTCTACTCTTTTCCATTTCTTCCCAACACTATTCATATATACTTCAGGTCTTCAACACTTGATGATGATCTTCAACATGAAACAATATTAATATTAGCTCTCTTTCTCTCTCTAGATTATCTCTCTCTAGCTCTTTCTCTCTCTAGAAATTTTTGTGTTTGTGGGTTATAGGAAGTACATGGAAGGAGGACCATCAAAGGGTAATAAGAAGGGACAGACTTTTCTTGATGATCAATCCAATGATAAGTGTAAGATAAATATATCATTATCTCTATCAAATTCAGTCCTAGAATCAAAGCAGCCTTCTTCTCCAGAGTCAGTGAGTGATGATAATCCAAATGATCAACATATGGAGAACAATATTAATTTAGAGATACCGGCAGCTTCTTCCACGACGTCGACTTCGTGTAGTTCATCGTCGTCCATCACGGTCGATGGGAGTCATCGGAAAAGCTCAAGGAGTACTGATGGTGGAGAAGCTGCTGCAGGTGTTGGTGCAGCTTCAATGGTGTTGGCTGGATGCCCACGTTGTCTTATGTATGTGATGCTATGGAAGCAAAACCCTAGGTGTCCAAGGTGCAACAATTCCACTCTTCTCAACATCTTCAATGGTCATTGATATATATGTTGGGAATATTTAGTTTGAAGTAGCAAAAGAAGTTTGATTTGGATGATCCAGAAATCAAATTCAGCACCAGTATATATGGTTAATTTATGTATTGCAAGATCAGTAATATGTTGATTTTTTACATGTAAAATATAACTTTTTATATATACTAATATTTAAAGAGAGCGGATCGGACTACATCGTTAATTGTACATCGTTATTGATTCATTGGATGTGGGGTTCACATGAAGTTGATTGAAGAGATGATATTTGGCGATGGTGTTCTTCTCATTATGTTGATCATCCTCACTGAAAATTAACATATTCTAGAACTTGTAATCCCATCATCAGGTGATTGGAAATCACTAAAATTGACGGTGAATGAACTATTTATTTTACCGTTGATTTTAACCAATGGATGATGGGATTACAAATTTTAGAATGGGCTTATCTTTTATGAGGATGATCTACATGATAAGGATAATATCCTAATTTAAGATTACCCCTTGAATCATCTCTATGTGAGTCCCACATGCTAATGTATTCCCAATGTATATATAGCAATGTACTCCGATCCATTCTCATATTTAAAGGGTTGATTTCATTTTCTATATATGGCGTGTGACTCTGTTGGCTCGAGTATCGAGCTTAATTAAGTTCAATTTGTCATATTTAAGGGCTGAAGTTCTGTGAGGATAACATATACTCAACATGAGGATCATCCTCACCGTAAATCACATCATTTTAAATTTCTAACCCCATGAAAAATTTGGTGACGTAAGAGCTGTCTATTTTCATTGATAATTTTAAATTAATTTTTTATGTGATTAGCAGTTTTAAAATATGGTAATTTTACATTGGAATGATCTATATTGGAGGCGATATTCCTTACACCCCCTTGAATAATCTATTTGTGGATCCCACAATATTTTTATTGGGCAAAGTATTCCTAACTCCTTGATCATGATAAAAGAATAAAAGTTAATATGGAACTGACCACATTAGTTAACGCATGTGGTATGTACATACGAGTTGTAATCAAGTCGTTTGATCAACTTGTTGTTAGGTATTATGGTCCCATATAGCATTGTTCAATCTAGATTACGTAAAAAGCTAGGATCCGCAGCTCCATGTGGAGATGATCCATATAGCATTTTAGGTTTTGTAGCTAAAATTAGGGCAATGTCTTCTTTCGGGGCCATGTAGAGATGATTCAAGGGTGTGAGGATGATCTCCTCACTACATAAATCATTCTCGTGTAAAATCACTTTATTCTAAAACTTTCAACCGCATTAAATGTTTGTTCAAATTAACGATTTTTATGAACATATAATCACCCAATTTTTAAAAGGATTAGAAATTTTAAAATGATGCAATTTTTAGTGAGAATGATTTATGTGGTGAGGAGAACATCCTAACTAAAAACCAACTCTTTGATCATCTTTATGTGGGTTCCACAAAAAACATCGTCATAAAATTGTATACAAAATGCTGGTTGTGAAACCAAATTAGCTCTTATGTAAAAATTGAGAGAGGGAGGGAGGGAGGGAGGGAGAGCATTATAAATGGGGGAATGCATGATGAAATTAGTCAATTTTTGGAGTTACATGGTTTGGATCCAACTAAAAAGAAACCTAGGGCAAGAGTAGTGGCATCGTTAAATCCGACCTCTTAACCCATGGATCCATGGATTTAGGGTGGTGGGTGAATAGTGGGAAAGTAGGGGGGGGGGACGCAAGAGATGTTTAGGGTGATCATTTGATGATTGCAACAGACTCTCAGATGAAATACAGTCTAATAAGATCAATCCAACGGTCCAAAAATCCATCTAAAAAAAACCTAAAATAAAACTTCCCTCTTCTAATCTAAAAACCTAATGTAAAACCTCTCTCTCGCTCTACACCACAGCAACACAACACCGGTGCACCACCGCTACTACTGTCTACTGGTCCACCGACCACCGGAGCAGCCTGATCAGTTAGCAGGTACGTTGTACACCGACCACTCTCTCTCTCTCTCTTTCTCTCTCTAGGGTTTGAAATAAAAAAGCTCTCACTGGTAGAAATTAATTTGTTCCTTTAGAAATCTGTAACTCGTTCCTGTCTAGAATCTCTGTTTCATAATCTGATTGTTTGGTCTTAATGGTAATAATAACAACTATAATCCCTTTACATAAATTCTATTGATTTCCTAGCATATATTTCAGATTATGATAATGGTGTTTTTTTTTTTTTAATGGTCATGCTGTGTATGAATTTATTTGTGATACTTATTTTTCATTTATAAATTCATCAAAATTCCAATTTAAAGGAACCCATTTTTGAATTAAGACTTTATAATTTTGTTTGGCTGTAGTGATTTTGAAATAGGGAAGGAAGTCATTGCGAAAGACAATTTTTATATAGTATTGATAATAACTAATAAGGTTATGATGCAATGATTTCGAAACTCGTTGAGGGAAATTGTGGATTTATTGATTTAAAACATTATCAATAAATATTTGATTCTTTATATTTTTATGATTTTAACATTTTTTTTTGTGTGTTATTATAGTCTAAAGTGAACTGTAAATCTCTTGTTTGTTCGTCGATTTTAGAAGAATAGAAATGGGTGGGAAGAGAAAGATGGGTGAAGGAGAAGCTGTTGAAGAAGAAGAAAAAGAAGTAAACCCCACTAACAAGAAGAGGCAGATATTGCCATCTCTCATAAAGAACAAGGAGAAGAGATCTGCTGTTTTTGCCAAGCTCAAGCATGAAAAGAAGCTTGAGAAGAAAAAGAAGCATAAAGCTCGTGAAGCTGCTGATAAGAGAGCTCTGGACCTCGGCGAAGAGGTCTAGTTACAAACCTTAACATTCTTTTTGAGTCGGTCTATCTATCTATAGATATCTGTACAAGAATGGCCTTGGATTAGATTTGAGATGTTACTCAATATTGGGATTTCATTCTCTGCAGCTACCTCCGAGGAAGATCCCTCGTACGATTGAGAACACAAGGGAGTTTGATGAAACCGTTTGTAAGCCCAACGATGAAGAGGTATTGTCTCTTAATGTCCACTCTACTTTTCATCTAGATTTTATTTCTTTGTGAAATTTTGATAAACTCACAATAGTTTGTGCTGAACACAAGAGGCTGTGTGTTTGTAGTGCTTTCTATATCTGATCTTTTAGTAATTTGGGAAATAGCTTGCACCACAAATAGGTTTTATTTCAATGATTTATTTGAGTCTGCAGTACACAAACATGGTAAGGAGAAAATAATATGGATAACTTATTTGCCTTAGATTTGTATTTTATACTTAGTAACCAGAATCGTGGTATAGGAGTGACGCTCCCACTTTGGAACCTTGAGCTCCTGCTCCGAACCACTCTTCGATGCTCCCGCCTTAAAGGCATTTTTGAATTAGGGACACTTTTTAATTGCCCGCTCATGGGCTCCCGCTCCCGCTCTGCGCTCTGATTACTTAGATTTTAGAAAAGAGAAATGACCATAAGAAGTTAACAACACAACAATGAAGAATGTTTATATCATTAAAATAGAGATAAACCTCACTTCATATAGAAGTGTATCAGAGTCCAAATTGCCATTATCGTGGATGGTTGCCACGTATGATATTTAATTCTGTTTCCTTTTTCATTTCCTTTTTTCCCCTTAAATGAAGCTACTGTTGCCTGTGCAGCTATTTAAGGGAAATGACGCAGACGAGTTCAGTAAAATTCTGAGACGGGAATTCACTCCAAAAATTTTGATTACTACTTGCCGTTATCATTCTACTGTACGTTCCCCGTTTTCTATTTAGTTGGTCTTGTTAAAATGCTAACATCCATAGCACGTGGCTAATCTATTTATTATCTTTCTGGAATAATAATTGGACTTGTTGTCTGTTCTTGTAATAATGGTTTGATGTGTTATTGTTATTTGATGGGTTATTCATTTGCAGAGAGGACCTGCTTTTATCTCTGAACTACTCACAGTGATCCCAAATGCCCACTATTTCAAGAGAGGAACCTATGACATGAAAAAGGTGCTTTGATTTTTTAAGGTGGTTGGCATATTGTTGCTCAATAATCTGAGAGTTAAATTTTTTAGTGTTGGATATATTATTTTAATTCTTTCTGTAGATTGTTGAATATGCGAATAACAAGGAGTTCACTTCTATCATAGTTGTCCACACTAACCGTAGGGAACCAGGTAAGCAATACTCTTTTTATGCCCATTAAATTCCTAGAGTGCGTTCTTGGGTTATTAGTTTGTAATATTCACTATGTTTTATCTTAGTATTATGTGCAGTACAGTTTGAAGTGTATAGCATGATTTTATTCAAGTATTCAGATGTTTTATCATGACTATCCATATCTTCAACTCCCATTGCTTCTTCTGTAGATGCTCTACTCATTATTGGCTTACCTGATGGACCTACTGCACATTTTAAGCTCTCAAAGCTTGTTTTACGTAAAGATATTAAGGTATGTCTAATATACTATTACATCCACAGATCCACTTATTTTAGTAGTACATTTTGTCATTTCTGGATTAAGTTTAGAGAACATTTACTGACTCTTCTATCATTTGTAACTGGCAGAATCATGGTAATCCAACCACTCACATGCCCGAGCTAGTATTGAATAACTTCACAACACGTCTGGGACATCGTGTTGGGAGGTAGGATTCTTGGTTCACATAGTTGATATTCAATATACTTTTTAGTGTTTTAGTTTCGTTTGAAAAATAAGTCCCTATTTATTTATCTTCACAAAATTTATGTTTGCTTGATATGTTTTATATTTAGGATGATACAAGCACTTTTCCCTCAAGATCCTAATTTCCGCGGAAGACGAGTTGTGACTTTCCACAATCAGCGAGATTTTATATTCTTTCGCCACCATAGGTTTGTTTGTTGTCTGAATCTTACTCTAAATGCAGCACTTAGCTGAAGGACATTATTAAATCTCGGGTTGCATGGTAATGATGTCTTAGTTTATTGTACTAGGTACATTTTTGAACAAAAAGAAAATAAGCAGATTGACGGAAAGGGTAAAAAAGCAAAGGATGCCAAGGACACCAAGGACACCAAGGACACCAAGGGAGAGAGCATTTCTCAAGGGAAAATGATTGCACGCCTTCAGGTTCAAATTTTCTCCGATCTATTAAGTTACCTACCAGATGTCATACCCTGAATTTTGATTAGGCATATTTGCTTCGAACTTTTGCCAAACCTGATGTCAAAAACAATTATATTATAAACATATGAACTAAAGTAGCCTCTATAATCTGCATTGCCTTCCTACGTTTGGGTATCGTAGACAGTATCTTAAGATCTTCCCCCCAAAAATTGCAGGAATGTGGTCCGCGGTTCACACTAAAGTTGATCAGTCTCCAACATGGAACATTTGATACCAAAGGAGGGGAATATGAG
Organism: Macleaya cordata; assembly: GCA_002174775.1. NCBI lineage: Eukaryota > Viridiplantae > Streptophyta > Magnoliopsida > Ranunculales > Papaveraceae > Macleaya > Macleaya cordata. The sequence goes on along the minus strand of MVGT01000164.1, from coordinate 321,166 downwards.
TGGGTTCACAAGGTATTACAGTCTTCCTTTTATTTTTTTCTGTCTCCAATGGTAATTTGCGAAGTAGATTTCCTAACCTCATCCTGTTAGATTGTTAAAAGAGATAAAAAAACTTTCTCTATTTTGTTCATTAACTTATTTGCTTACCTTTATTTTTTGGTGTTTGTTAGCCGGAGATGGATACTAGCCGCAGGAGATTTTTCTTGTGAACTTCTTGGAGATTTTGCATAGAGCCTTGCCTTGCCGTGTTAGAGGTGTTCTTTTTTGCTCAAGTTAATTGGTCCCTCTTCTGGGACAGAAGTGGAATAGCATTATTGTAGGTATCTTATCCCCTGATGTGCTATAACAACCTAGTTTGTAGAGATAACGAACGTCTCAACATGCGAAATCCTGTATGAATTTTTGAGTGCAATATTTTTGGCATTTCCAATTAAAAAGACTGCAAGGCACATTAAGTGCTGTGCTTGTTCTTAACCTGTAACAATTTTCTCAAGGCGTGAACTCAAATTAAAACAAAGATCTCTTGGAATGAAACAAACACATTCTTTGATTCCATCGCTCGACAATTCAGTAAAAACTGGAGTTTCTAGTTAGTTTAGAATGTACACTTTAATTACCATTATTGCCAGGTAGTTCTCTGGATAGGTAAACAGTAAAAAGAATGTAATGGTGATGGTACTTGATGGGATCTGTTATTTTTTCTACCTCTACCTGCCATCTGATGCACCTCTTAAGGATTTTTTCATGCTTTCCAGTGCCTATTTAGGTTATAATACTGGTTTGTCAGGCTATAGTAGTAACACATACATTATTACTCTACTTCCCTGTCTAAAGTTGGTGCTAGCTATTATTTCAATGATATAGACCTCTTTGTTTGCCCATACTTTGGGAAGGAAAATGATTTAAAGACCCCCTATGCACTCACCTTTTTTTTTTGGAGCACCTGAGCAAGGGGCCAGCCGTAGGATCTTCATGCTGTTACCTATGTGTTAGCAGCGTGAAGATCCTACGGCCGAACGGCACTTTGAATTAGGACTCTTTCCTTAATGCTTGTTTTTCTTTTCTCTGTTTGTTATAAATAAGCCTGCATCTTTGTTCAGACAAAGACCAAACCTCTAATTAGGATATTACCTGTAACAGCATATCATGCATGAGTTTAGTTGAATGTGTCAAACTCATTTAGCCCTTTTTCTTTTGATTAGTAATTTTAGACCTTATTTGATTGGTAAAAGCATCCAAATCATTATGAGAGTGATCTGCTGAAAGTTTTGGAAGCTCAGTACAACGTCGAAATTAACTGAATAACCATGATTAGGATGTTTGTGAAGTGTAGGAATGCCATTGCAGTTCTGCAAGTACCCAACAATGGCTGTGTCGTACTTACCGACGAAGAAGTTATCTTCTTGATGACTTAACAAAAATGCAGAGATTGATGAATAGAGGAATGTGGAAAGAAAAACAGAATGAGTCTTAAGTTCTGAATGAAGCCAAGTACAAACTTAAAAGAATAAAAGACAATTTTCCATCCAAGAACTGAATCCAGTCTCTGTTTTCTTTCTTTCCTTGCAATATCACACTAGATGAGTAAAACTTCAAAACAAGCTGAGGAAAGCATCTCCAATGAATCCATGGATCTCCGACGAATTAAGAACAACATAACAGTATACCAACTCCTCCATTTCCTCCCAACTGCGAACACCTACATCTCTGATCATCTCTAATATGGACAATTTCAAATCTTTATATGGATCGTTTGAGTACTTAACTGCACAGATACTATCAGCATAAACACCGCGGACGTCATTCGGGAGACTCGCCGAGAAACTTAAAGTAGTAGTAAAATGTCTGGAGTTCTTCTTTCTCATCTTCTTGAGGTCTTTCATGGCATCCATAGCTGCAATGTAGGAAGGAGGAAGGAAGGCTCTTAACTTACAAAAAAACTGGGATTCTTCTTTATATTATATGTTTGGCAGTTGAAGTATATATGTAGGGTTTGCATGGCTACAGGCTAGCATGAAGTTGGGATGATTTTTTTCAATAATGGGGTTGTGAGCATTTGATGAACAAACAGAAGAGATAAGGGAGGTGGTGGGCAGTCATGTGGGTTGTTCTGTTTAGGACGTTTGTCAATAAATGCAGTAGCAGAGATGTTGGGGCCCATTTTGGAGGAGCCACAAAATATAATATGGGCCCCATGTATCTTGTGAAGGTAGTTAATAATTTTTCAACTTGGGCATTTTAGCTGTTAATTAGGTTTCCACTTCTCCAGTTTCTTACAAATCTAGGCACCAAGTGGTTGGTGGAGTGATTAAGACCCTCCTCCATGTAAGGTTAGGTGGTCTTGGGGTTATTAGACTCTCTCTTCTTGGTTGGCCACTCCCATGAATTCTTTGTCTTTTTGGATTTCAAATCTGAAGTTTACATAAACCTCTGATCTTTATATTGTAGGGTATGTTTGTGTGTTTTATAGACTTTAGATCTGAAGTCTATGTAGAACTAAAAATAGGTTTGAAAAAGTTGTTTGATTTTTATTTAAATTAATCTTTGAATTATGTAGACATGTACACAATATCACTTAAGTGAATTTCTCGTAATTTTTTCCTTCACTTTTTTTTTTTTTTTTCATGACATATTCTCACTTTAAGCGTTGAAATCTACCTAGGTTTTCAACAAATCTTTGATCCCATAAAATTCATCCCTAAAATTTTCCATTCAAATAAATTATTAAAAAAAAATCTGAATTCTTACAATTGAAAATATAGACTTACCAAAAAAAAATTGTGGAAGGGAAACAGCTGAAAAAAGTTAGTGATGAGAGAGACTTAACTTAGTGAGCCCACATGCTTATAGAATCCAATAAAAAATCAGACAAAATTGTCATCCTTGGTAGCCCTTCTTCTCCTTGTAGAGGAAAACTCAATGAAGTGCTTGAATTTAAGAGAAACAACCAAAAGATGAGAGAGAGAATGATTCTAATCATGTGAACTGTTTGATTTGGACAACAGAACTTTAGAGATTTACACTAGCAGCCTTACCATTTAGTTTTGAATACCAATCATGCCCTTCATCATGTAAAGAATTTTTAATTTTAAGAAAACATTTTGTTCAGAAGAAAATTCATAAAAAGGATAATTTTGAAATTTGTGGAAAAAGACTTCACAACTCAAAATATTTGCATTATATAATAGTATAAAAGTGTAGTTAAGAACAACTAAAAGTGTAGGGTCATGAACTTCTTAACATTTTGTTAGAGTGTGGCGCCCTTTCCTACACTTATAGGTAGTGCCCTTCTTGCATTCGTTGGTGGTGCCCTTTCCTGCACCTGTTGGTGGTACCCTCTGCTATGTCTGTTCGTTGATAGCAATCTCTACTGGAGAAGATGTTTAAGACAGTTTAGGTGCTTTTCACATGCCTCTTATGGTGTATCTAAACCCTGATGTAATTTGAGAATTAAGTCCCTCGTCGAAAAAATATATATATTATTGGAATAAAACCGTCTCGGCTTTTACGACCTGGGCCTGAATGGGCTTCTAGACAAAAGGCCATGTGGGGCCGTTGTGCAGGACAGCTTTCATCAATTTAATGCCAATGACCCATCCAAGCTCGTTAATGTTCATGTCCAAGCTAGACCATGGGGATTATTGACGTTTGGCGTTAGCGTGTCAGGTCAGACTTTTGGGCTACCTCCATCGAGCTAGTAGCGGGCCAGGTGTTGGACAAAAGATTTCATCATGCATAGGCCCATTAACAGGATGGGCCGCGCATCAGGCTATTGTGGAGGAGGGGTAGCAAGCTGGGTGTCGGGCAGAAGATCCAAGTCCAAATATGCACATTAACACTACCAGGCTGGGCTGGGTCAGACTGGACCGCCGCTACTATCTACCGATGGCTCGAGGGGATATTAGGTTCTGTGGGGTTTTTAGTATTGGCTTCAAAATGGGCTTATGGATTTCTACTCTTACAAATAAAGCCCACCTTCAGAAAATGGACCGCCTTGGGGTATTTTGGAGGAGCAAGCTTTGACGGCCCATTAGAGGAGTAAAGCCCATTTAACTGCCAAGCCGATTGTGTAAAGTGACTTGGGTTGCCCCTGACTACTCACAAGTGTTTGTGCAAAACTGCTGGGGCCCTTCAAAAACAAGTTGGATTAGTTATTACTGACTGTTGGATTTGAACAATTTTCATCATAGGCTTGACACCTGTATTTCTTGAAAATGGGCCTGACCTGTGGCCCACCATAGTGGTAGGCTGGAAATTAACCCGAACCCTAAGGATTTCTCATTCGAAAAGCCTCCTTCACGTGGAACTATTTTTGGGTGTGGACTTGTTCTAATATCATAATAAGTTTGTAGGCATCCAACTCAAAATTAATCGACAATTAGTAGAGTGGTTCAAGATATTTATATATTAGGTTTGTAAGGCTCTCATATCCCATATGAGATTATTCTCAACAGATCTTTTACTTAGAAAAAAAAACTTTGTGCGCATTATTCGTGAAGCTTTTTATGGAAGTTGCTCATTTCACCAAGTTGGACTTGGGGAAACTCACGTATACATTGATTATGAAATATAAAAATGCTCGGGATTAATAACTGATTTTTAATTATATTTTAAAAAAAAAAAAGACGCATGGCTCTTCGAGCAAGGAGAAATCAAGTTGAAAAAAAAAAATTTAAACCAAATTATTTTAAATAGACGAGAAAGTCACTAGATTTTAGCGTACAAAATGTATATAAAAATGACTAAAAATAAACTCCAACTTTAATCAAACCCTAATACAATGATAATCTGATTAAAACTTAGTTCATCCACTTTAATTATCAAAATGTAAGCAAAAGACCAAATGATTTGAAAGTCTCTAAAACATGAACCACACAGTATTTTATGATGCCATGTTCCCTCAATCAACGGCTTAGAGCGCGCCGTACTATCAAATTGAATTACTAACCGGATTATTAAATCAAAATTAATATAGTTATGGAAGTTAAAGTGGTAGTTATTTTATGGTTTCCAAAACTTTTGTAAAGTTGAAAGTGCCCTGGTGGTCACCGATTAAAACTTTCCCATTTTTTATGCTTCTAAAGATAAATAAAGGTATCAAACGTTGGGCCCACTGTAAACAAATGCCACGTTTGGTGGTCGAGGTTTTATCCTTGGTGGAGCCGACCAATTAAAATTGAAAGCAATTTTCTAGGGATTGATATCCTACCCAATTTTTTTACTTATTACACCCAACTTATATTTACAGTCAATAATGGGAGGTGAATGATCTAAAAACTGATCTTTCAAAGATCCTAATGTAATTGAGAATCTGGTTAAAAATATATGCCACGTAGAAAAATTAAACAACTACCTTTAAAAAAAACAACTCCAATGTTAATTTAAAGAACTTGAAAATTGATGTGTAGTAACGAAAAAAGACGTTGAAAAAATATTTTAAAGCATTTGTGTTGGAGATAAGAAAAATAAAAAAATAAAAAATTCTTCAATTATTCCGATGTCTGCATTTGTCTGACTGGACCTTATCGCAATGTACTCTTTTTCCTTTGTCAAGATTTTGTCCTTCTGGATTTTCCTTGTCAAAGTTTTTAATGAGACAGCTTATGCTAGTCCAGCACTCTTCTAGGTCTTTGTACTTTTTCCCTTAGCTCAGGTTTTGTCCCTGTGGATTTTCCTTGCAAGGTTTTTAACGAGGCAATTATCTTAGAATGGTAGACATCCAAGGGGGAGTGTTATAACTCTATGTGGCAGATAGTGGCTGGTCCACCAGACACAAGGTAGCCTCAACACATTTTGGTCGATGTGTCAAGTCCATATAGAAGCTAGCATGCAAATCCTATCTCCCCCTCTCCCTTATATATATTGAGTTTTGGTCTGTTGTAGTATGTAACGGGGATAAGTAACAAAACCGAGAAATGTTTTGTACGATCAAGTTATGCTTATATATGTTGAGAAAGATATAAAGTTGTAATAGAGAATTATTCTTATGTTCTTGAGCTATCTATGAATAAGAAATCTTTTCTTCCTCTTCTCTTTTGTGATATATTGTGTGTCCAGAAATCATAACAACGCCTATTATGAAATTATTCTTGGCAAAGGAAACAAACTGTAACTATTTTGTCCTATGAAACAGGCGAAAGAATAAATTTTTCATTGAGATGCTCTTAGATCATCTCTCTAGGAGCAACGCCTGCAAGTTAGATCAAATAGTGGGTAAGATTAAGTTGGGTGTAATAAGTAAATTGTTGGGTGAAAATATCTAATTCCTAACTTTATATTAGTAATTGGTAGCCATGATTATACCTCGCAATCGGTGAAATCCGATCCGCCAAACTCGACCCGCCAACTAAACGGATAGGGTTAGGGTTGACATTTTTGGACTCGCGGGTCAGTAGGGTCAACCTGCCCAACCCGCGGGTGACTTGCCCACCTGTTAACTATATATTTTCTAAAAAAATAACACTTTAGTTTAAGTTTTTTATAAGTAAATTTTAATTTTTTAAGTTTTAGTTAGTAATTTAATCTTTGAACTAATAAATTTTAAAAAAATTAATTTAATTAATGAGTTTTAAGTTTAAAATAATAATTATTGAGGAATAAATAGTCTTTAAAATTTTTAGATTTTAGTTAGAGTTAACCCGCCAACTCGTTAGGGTCAATCTGCCTAGGGTTAGGGTTTGGAAAACTGACCCGTTTATTAAATAAGTAAGGGTTAGAGTTTAGCAATCTTGACTTGTTACCTAACAATAACCCGTTGCTAGGTCTAGCCATGATCCTATACAAGAGGAAGAATCTCACTTTTGCAGGTTTTATTATTTATTTATTAATTTTACGTGACTCAGGTTGTTCGTACGTATCACTGATTAGATTGTTTGTTTGTCGTGTATATTAATTGATGAGATGATGCCGTGTTGCCAAACCTCCTCCACTCGATTAAAGTCCGGATTTGTTGGTACTTTTTAAGATAAGTCCATTGCGTGGAATTACGTGGGCCCATGCATGGAAATTAATCCAACCATATACTCAGATTTCACGTCACTCACACCTTGTGCAGTTCTTTTTCTTCATTTTTTTTTTCTGTATTTCTTTGAAAAAAAAATTGTACAATTTAAGTGATACACCTCCTAAATTGGATAAGAAGCTTAGAAAATCCACCAAAAACGGATAACTATCTCGTCGCTAATGGAAGTAGAAAAGAATGCCGCCAACACTTAAAACAGAGAAAGATGCTATCACGTACAAATTAATATGACATAATTAATAAGACCACGACCTATAAAATTTAAACCCACAACCTTGAATATCATAGATCGAGAAAGGCGCAAACCAACGGAACAACCCATTGTTTGCCACACGACTATTCTTCGAAAGGCAGAATGTTGTGGAAAATGAGAAGAAGAGAATCAAACACTCCATGCTAAGCCACAAACTCATGTGTCATGACTATTCTTCTTCAAATCCTTAGTGGGTCCAGTGGTTTATTAATTATAATCTTAATTCAACGCATTTGAGCATTGAAACTGGCCGATTATTCAGGTATTATAATTAATTATTAGTCTTGAATTTGTATATATTTTGGTATACAGTGAAGCCCTAGCTAGACCGATAGAATCCGAAACCAATTTACAAGCATTTTTTTTTTTTTTGAATTAGACTTAATTTACAAGCAATTGAATTATGCAATGAAGGTGCATGGGCGTACATGTGTTCAGGGTTGAATTAATTTTTACAAACATGATTAATCACATGATGAGTCAGCATGTTTTTTTCTTCACGTTTTTTCAAATTAACTTTTTCTTTATTTCCTTTTTGGTCGAAAAAGTATCATGTGATATATATTCGACCTAAAAAGACCATTCTTTTTATATAGCACACAAAGCATATGCCTTGGAGAATGACGGGATTATTCAAGAGAATCAAACACCTCATATAGCATGGTTTTTTTTTTTTTTTTTTTTTTTAGAATTTATGATGTTTTTAGTAATCAGAATTGTGGTATAGAAGTAACAACGCGTTTGCTCTAGAACTTCGCCTGTGATGTTCCTACTCTGAAGGCATTCCGAAATTAAAGAATTGTTTAAAGAGAGCTGCTGTTTGGTCTGATCAAATGACCGACCAAATGCCAGATTCTTATGTGGTATGGTGGGTCCTACTGCCACATAAGTTGGAAACCCCTCATAACACTTTTAGGAGGGGAAAGGTGGTAGGTCCCACCCTGCCAAATAAGGATCTGACATTTGGTCGGTCATTTGGTCGGGACAGAAAACTTTATTGTTTTTTAAATGAGCACTTCGACGTCTACTCTGAACTCTAGCTATTTCGCATGATACTCTTTTAGTTACAGCATATATGTGCACCCTTTATGTACATGGTTCCTAATAGTAATTTTGTACTGGTAAATTCTCTGCATCAATCATAACGTCTTTATCGAAAAACTATCTTAATTGATAAGCACTAATGATAAGGCGTACGATATATTGTTTAGAGTGACTGGCTTCACGAGGGCGTTTGGCAACCAGAAGCAGAAGCACTTCTACTTCTAAAAAAAGCAAAAGTGCTTTTGAGAAGTAAAAAATAAGGAGAAGTTAGTATGGTAAACTATTGACTTATAAGTCTAAAAAAATGATGAGTTATTAGTTGTTACACGATACTCGAGGAGAAGCAACTTCTAAGAAGTAGAAAAGCAAAAAAAATTTGCTCCAAAAAGAAGTAACTTTTTTGCTTCTAGAAGTCACTTTGAAAAAATGTTACTATACAAGATTTTTTGCTTTTTAACTTATATAAGTCAAAAAGCAACTTCTTAAGTGTTGCCAAACGGCCTCGAAATGGCCCTCACAAAGAATGAAAGTAATTGTGATTTCCGTCCGTGTTTGTCCCCAATATTGGGGACAACTAGAATCCCACTAAAAAAAGGTACCATTTTTCTATACAAATTTTCTGGTGCTGCCACGTGTTGTCTTGATATAAAATAATTTAAATGTTAAACTGTGACAGCAAAAGCAAGAGCGGTGCCGATGAGATTCTTCCAACTTATTTATTTATTTATTAAATAAATAGTAAATAAAAAAATCTTGAGGAAGTGGGCTCCAAAAATAAAATATATAAAAAATAAATAAATAATAAGTAAATTAAAAAAAATCTTGATGTAGTGGCCCCCAAAATTTTTGTCGCCCGAGGACTGGGGTGTGTTCAAGTGACACGTGTCTCGAAATTTTGCTTAAAAGGCTATCCATGATTCAAGGTTGGAGTATTATTGATACCGCTTTGGCTTTTTAAGAACCCTAATCGTCGTTTAGCAAGGGATGGGGGTCCCTAATCCCAAGTTAATTTTTAAAATTATTGGAGATCGTTATGTTTTATTTTTAATTAGAAAATAAAAAATAAATTGTACGGAGATACCTTAATTTAACGAACAAATTTGAAAATATTATTATAACGAATAATGCATATAATTTGTTTTAAAATTTTTTATTTTAATTATAAAAAATTAAAATGAATAAATTTTAGGGTTCGCGAAGATTCTTTTAATTAAGACGAAAAATTAATAATTTTTAAGTAATACAATTTAGTAACATGAAAATAATAAATTCGGGTAAGTAGAGAGAAGATAGAACGACGTGTAGTTGATGGATGACTTTGGGCATTACATTTAAAAAAATAATGGAAGTATTGTATTTGATGTTAGATAAATGTGGGATTAGAGATGTGAATTGGTCGGTTCTGATTCGGTTATTAAATGATTAGAATTGAAACTTAAAATTTGTTTTCAATTCTTGTTAGTTTTGTTCCCGTACTAACAAAAAATTAGAATTTGGAGGTCTTCGGTTTGAAACTTGCATTTGCTATAAGTATTAGACCGATATTATTATTCGAGGACTATATTAAATTGATTTTTTTCATTTTTATTTTAACAAAAGTGTTAATTATCATAGAGTCAAAAACCCAAAACTGAAACACCCTAGAATCGATTTGGAACCAAAATTAATTGTCTTGATTCTAAATTGACTTTATTGAAGTATATGTCATCTATTGCCACGTGGAGTACTGTTTGAGAGTCAACTCTTGAATTACTATTTGGCTGCCAAAAGTCAATTTGATTTCCGTTGGATTAATTCATGCATGTCTATGGATTTTTTGTGATTTCGGCTCCATTTTTTAAAACTTAAAACTTGAAATCATCAATAAAAAATCTAAGATAGGGTGCGGATATTTCCGCCCAGAATTTTTACCCCTTCCGCCAATGATTTTACAAAATGGTTTATTCAAATTTTTAGATTCAGCAATGCAAATTTCCCATATAATATTTCAATTTTTAATATCCAACTGAATATTTTTCGATTGTGCTTTCAAATCTTTGAAACCGACGACCCAATTTGTAAAATGTTGAACAAAAAAGATTAAGGCCTTGCTTGATATACCGTGAATATTTGCAAATACGAAAATTCACGGTTTATGTTTGTAGATGATTAATGAGGGCATCTAATAATAAATATTTGGTAGGATTTGCAATGAACTTACAAAATAAACAATCTCAAAATTTTATTTTATTTTTTTTATAATTTATAGAATTTTAATTACTGTATGTGATGTAATGCTAAGTGTTCGTGTTCGGCGGAAATATCCATTGATGAGTAATGCTAGAGTTACAACAAACTACAATACATAATAGATGCACAACTTTTGTAAAGGTTGCTGCGTTTAAAGAAACTTAGAATTTACGCATTCACTATTTATAACAGCTTGTTGTAAGTCTAACCAATAAAGCTTTTTGGCCTACTCATCTTACAAACACAAATGTCAGATACTTATGTGGCAGGGTAGGACCTACCACTTTTTCTCCTCCTAAAAGTGTTTTGAGAGGGTTTCCAACTTACGTGGTAGTGGGACCCACAATACCACGTAAGCATCTGGCAATTGTTTTGTAATATGGTCGGGCCAAACAGCAGCGCTGAAGTTTAACTGAGCGAATTGGTTCTCATCTTGATTTAGTTCGGTCTAATTCGGTCAATTCAACTTATTTTTATTATATTTTTATATTTTCAATTTAACTTGACTCAACCTTGACTCGGTCGACTGGAAACTGATACGGTTCTCTTAATTTAAGTTTTAGATTTTATTTTAATTTATTTTTTTAGTTAAATGTATGCAATAATTCCTTGTATTTAGGGATATGAGTTGTTAGTAGAATTAGTCTACCACGTTTTTGTGTGGGGTTATGGGTAGTTAAAGTGTTGACTATGTTTTAGGAATTTAGGGGTTAGATAAACGTGGGTTTAATTGATAGAGTTCCATATTTTTAGGGATATTATTTGTGTACGTGGGTGTTTTAGTTAGAGGTGTTTGTAATTGTAAAACTCTATTTAAAGAGTTTGAACATTAATGAAAG
>MVGT01000164.1:259006-309394 GCA_002174775.1 Macleaya cordata | reverse complement strand
GCCGCCGAACCGAAAGCTAGCTCATTTCTTTATCTTATTTTTCTAAATGGGGCGGTGACATTAATATTAATCATTTTGTAGGTGCAGGGGCAGGGGCTGGGGGCTGGGCTGGCTGATAATGGGCGTATCAACCCCACCTCCAACGCGTGACTTTTTTTGGACAGCTAGGCTAGGCTAGGTTAGCTTTAGTTGGAATAAACAGAGTTTAGTTGTTGGTGTTCAAGTTTTCCACATATTCCGGCCACCGCCCTAATTTAATCATGCACAGTAGTAGACGTATCTCATAATTTATTTATTTATTTTTATTAGATGCCATCATCAATTCTTTATAAATAAACATTTATAAAGATTCACAATGTACCGTACTAAAATAAAATTCGATGTACCAAGCAGGGCCAAAATAAAATTCTTAGTAACCATGAAAATCCAAAAAGAGTAATCTTTCGGTCTATATATCACCATTTTTTTCTTTTCTTTTTTAAGGTGTCAGATCGAAAAAAGTTTATGTATTAATGTAACGATCTTCGTTGCAATTTATGTTTAGGATATTGATTTGTCCGAATCATATCGATGTTGGATTTAAGCCTAGTACAAATAACATGTTAGTACCACGTTGGATTCGATCAGTTTCGATGTCGTCTGGATTAACCTTAATTACCTCGATCATTTGATTCAATTTTATATTAACTAACTCTCGACTTGATCTGATCAAACTCAGTGTCTGACTCGATCGTATCGTAAATGAACTCATCATCAGAATAATTTAATTAATTAACATGTTATTATTAATATTCTATTATTTTCGGACGTGGAAAAAAAAATTAACGAAAGATATTTTCAGACAAATACCAAAAGTCCCAGTGGTAGGGGACGAATCTATACAAAAAGCCAAGGTTGGTGATTTTATAATCACTAAAATTAGAAAAATGATATGCCTAGCATATGCTGACGCAATGATGCCCTAATATTAGTATACACTGCCAATATGGTTGGATTTAAGTGCAAAAATCTTAGGGCCCGTTGGGTTCGCGATTGAAAATTTTATTTTCAAAAACTAATTTATACCTAAGTTAACTACATTTTGTATCACATCTAAAACTATTTTTTTTGACTTTACTATAAAATCCTAAATGATTTCATTGAAAACAAAGAAAACAATATTTTTTTATTTTGTAAAATCATACATGATTTTATTGTAAATCCTAAAACAGTTTTGGATGTAATACAAAATGCATATTAGTTTAGGTGTAAATTAGTTTATGAAAACATGTTTTACAATCGCGAACCAAACGGGCCCTAAGATTCTAAAAACATCGTTGTTTAATAAATTTGGTCACTAAAGGTGTTAATGGGTGCCTGTTTACTTCGAAATCGATTTTCTCTCTCGTGGAGCTAAAATTGTGGCCTATATATTGATTTTATGTTATTTTTAGTATTTTTTTATATAAAAATATACTATTAGAGGATCCAAATCGAAATTCCTATCAACTAAAATCGAAACTAATTATTTGAATTCTAGTTCCACCTATTTGAGTTCTCCAACTAAAAATGATAAGAATTTGACTAATTTAATGAATTAAGATGTCACTTTACATCACGATTTTTAACTTTTAACTAACAAAGAGCCAAAGGCACGAGTATATTGTATGGTTCAAGCTTCAAACCATCTATCATCACATGTATAAATCTTTTCTTATCTTGATAATTATTACAAAACAGTTAATGTCTGATCGATACCTCCAATTTGACAAGTTGGAAAAGACAGCCCAAGTGGAGCAATGAAATATACAAAACTTATGGTGAGTGTTATTTTGAGCACTCACTTTGAAGAGTGTGGAGCGAAAATGAGAGCGGAAGGGTTTAAGCGACTAAATTCGAACTTGAAAAATGTCTTTGAAGTGGGATCACAAAGTTTTAGAGCGAGAGCATCACAACTTCACTCAATTCTTGTTAATAATACATCCATTGTCTATTCGTAAGTGATGTAGTGCCAACCCCACCATCTATTGATTGCATAATATCTTCCACGAGTGGATGATGAAAGGGAGCTACAGATTTTACTGCAGGTCTACAACAACTCCTACAACAAAGTGTATTCAAAGTGGGATTTTATCACACTAAAATAAGTGCAATTTATGAGGGTATGTAGAATTTACACATCTACTATGGGATTCCCTTTGTAGGCTTAGCATTTTCCTTATTTATGTATTGTTTAAACTGGGTTGGGTATAATTTCTTTATTTTTGCTAAATGAAATTTTTATTTATGTATTGTTAGAGAAACGGAATTTTTATTTATAAGACAAAGCTATGAATGATTGAAGATAAACTTTGGGGAACTACCATCAAAATGTAGATAATTGTAGCCTGAAATTAATGATGATTGCAGCCAACGAATAATGGTGTGAAATTTTTTAAAATATACTGATTTTTTGTGAACATGATTATGAATTTTTTTGATCAACTAAAATTATATAAATTAAGTCAAGGTTTTAAGACCAAAGTGTGTTTTTAACATTTTTATTGCTATTTATTTGAGTCGTGCTACATCAAGTTAATTGTAGCTTAGGGCGGCGTACGTGCACATATATAACTATCTAACTAAGTGTGAGAGCTGTTGGATTTAAGTTAAATACATAGTGAACTCAATGGGTGAATAAGATGAAATTATCAAAACCCATATATCCAATGGCTCCCATGCACACATACACTCATATATGAGATCCATATGTGATATACATTACATGTTGAAAAAAAAAAAACCGGGATAACTATTAACTGGAAACTAGAATACTCTAAGGCACGTCTAAATACTATTTTTTAAGAGATGTTTCTCCCTTTCTGATAGAAACTGCGATGTCACTCTGGGGTGAAAATGAAAATTTCTCGAATACAATGGAGGTCGTTTGATTCAAGACGTGACTACTTGATCAAACCAAAGAATATACTCTGAATGTAAGACTGATGATGCCTAAAAAACGAGATGAAGAAGATACGAATTTTGTTATATGTTGGGAACTGGTTGAGGGTCGTATTTATAGTTTCAGTAGTGTCTGTTGGTTGAGGATCATAACCTGAAAATAATGTATTTAGTGAAAATATCTAACATTACATACAGCATACATGTCGACCTAAGCTACAACTAGACCTGAAAGTTACGATCGATTCTAACCTTAACAAAATTGATTAGGTAATGGATCATAAATTCTCAACCTTAATCCTAATAACTTCTTTAGCTAGTGGATCGAATTAGGATACAGTTTAATTTGCGGGTCGGCTCGGGTCGTACAACTTGCCTTAGTGTTAGGGTTACAGAATTCTGTACAACAGGCACAATTCACGGTGAGATACATATCACTTTGGGATAGAGTGCGAATTACGAAGAGATGCATATCATTTTGACCGTTAGATGGTTGAGTTGTAGCAAATTCCTACAGAATTTAAAGGCTGCTCTTTGTGTATTCCTATTATTATAAGATTTTTGAATTTTACTAGGACTCAAAGATGTAACATGGAACAAAGAAATTAACAAACAATCCAAGATTAAAAATTTCTAATCTGAGACTTATAACTTCAAATTGAATTTGAGAAATCGTAAATTATAAATACGATTACACCAAGGACAAATAATCCATTAAAAAAAAAAAAAACATGTCGACCAATTTGATAGTCGGAGAACCTTTGCAGATTACTTCCAACATTCCATCCCACAGTTTTAACAAACAAAAATTACTCATAAATCGTAAGAACTCACCTTTTGAATTGAGTTTCAAACCCTAAGAACAATCCACCATCTGAGTCTGACCTCGCCAAAATCAATGAGAAGAAGTTCATATGACACCTTATTGGTAAGATTTAATTTAATTTTTTTTTTAACTTATTCATTGCTTGTTTTTTAGTTAATATGTTTCAAAGAATTGTGCTATTTGTCCCCAAAAAACCACCCAAAACTCTTCCCAAATTGCAAATCAAGGGTGGATTTGGAAGCCGCAAATTACGAGGAATCCTGCAATTCCCGCATCCACCTGTGATCCAAATAATTTCACGGGGCTTTTTTAGGGCAAATAGATTTATTGTATGCCAAAGATGAAGAGGGATACATGATCCTGATTTAAAAACCCTAATTTTATGGGTACCAACATTCAATGATCTAACTTTGATTTTTAGTGATAATTATGGTTTTACTATAAAGATGATCCTCACAAAAAAAACAACCCATTCTGATGCAATAAAGCTTCTTATTATATCATAAATCACATGGAAATCAACAATAAAATAGTTTATATTTCGTTGTTAATTTTTTTATCTAACTTTTTACGGGTTAGAAGTTTTAGAACAAAGTGAAATTTAGTGATGATGATTTTCATAGTGAAGTCATCGTCTTTATTAAAAATTAGCCTTTGGGTTATCTTCGTTCAAGCTCGACATAAATAGAGGTCTTTTAGGAGAGAGTTAAGTATCCACACTCATACAATATATATATATATATAGAAAAATGTTAAACCTATTGCAAAACTTACAGCATGTTGCGTCCAACGGTTACGAAGTAACTATATACCTATAGTGATATACATTCATTCTAAATTTAAAAGAATTTGAAAGCAAAAAAATGCAGTAAAAAACAACCTTTACTCGGTTGAAATTACCATTAAATTTGGCCCATGTAATGTGTTATAAATATATGTAGGTAAATATTTATAAATAAATTGAGCCCATTGTTGGTGATAGCCTTTCTTGCATCCGGTAGTGGTGACCTTCTGTGCGCCTGTGGTGGTAGATTTTTTTGCACCCATTGGTGGTGGCTTTCTCTACACTTGTTTTAGTAAGGATGTTAATGACAATTTATGTGCTTCTCACGTACTAATTACAACCCTGATGTAATTTGGGCATTAGTCTAAAAGTTAATGTACATGCGAATAGAAGAATCAATTGATAGGACCCACAAACCGACCCTGCACAGTTGATCCAATGGTAAAAGTGGATTGACAAAAGGCATCCACGTCAGGTTAAGGCCCACATTGTACAAAAACCTATCTATTATGTCTGTGCAGATAAGTTGCTTGCTGGGAAAAGCTTGGGTTGCTTTCAGATCCATGAATCGACACTCTTTGCAGTACACTAGTGAAGTAGAAGAGAGACTATAGAGAGAAAGTAGAGAGAGAAAGTAACTTTTTACATGATAAATTAAGGAAGAAGAAGATAGATTGATTTCGTTGGAGATATACACAAAATAAGTATAAATTTAGGCAGTAGAAATACTATATAAAAAAAACTTTTTAGAGAGAGAAAGTGAAGAGAGAGAAAGAAGACAGAGGAGAGAGAAAGAGACAGAGGAGAGAGAGAGAGGGGTTGAGGAGAAGCCACCAGTTTTGGTTTTGGTTTTATATAAAAACCAACTAAAACAACAACTTTCTCTCCAATTGGTTTCCATTCCATCCACAATTGAACATCTTTTCTTGTTTGGGTCTCTCTTTTTCTCTCTCTCTATCTTCATCTTCTGAAGAAGAATTTCAGGTTCCAGAACAATCGTTGTATTCTCCGCTTATCTTCTTCTAATTTTCTCTCTCATCTTCAAGCAACAACAACAACAACAACAACAAAAACAGAATCAATCGACTTCATTAATATTGAGATGGTAAACACTCAATTTCTCATCCATGGACGACGATCTCTTCCGATATTCTCGCCTCTTTCAACAGACTTTTTCCTGGCAAATCTCTTTTTTCCTGTTTTATTTCTCTCTCTCTCTCTCCTCCAACCCCCACTTTCTCTCTCTAAAATCTATCTTTTCTATCCTTGAAATGGAAAGTTTCTTGTTTTCTCAGTTTTAGGATTTTCTTTTCTTATTTGGTATGAATTTTATTCTTGTTTTGGTTTTTATGAAAAGAGAGATGCTAGAGGGACCGATCCCTCAATCTGTTTTTTTATACAGATTGAGGTGTCATCCTCAATCCACCATCCATTGTGATTTGTGATTGGGTAATTTTAAGATGGGTTTTGATATTTTGGGTGTAAAAACAGGTGGTTGATTCAAATTTTGTGAAAAGCAATTCGAGTGGACACGAAAGTAAAGTTAAAGGAAGGATTTCAAGGATTGGGACTTATGCAACAATGGCCGACCCTTGCATTTCATGCACCACATTCAATATTCTTGCACCTATCTACAAAAGACTCGATAAGGAGGTAACAAAAATTTGTTACTCTCAAGTCATTTGGTTATGGATTTCTGTGGATTCTCATTGAAAAGATGATGTTTTTAAAATTTTTGTTGGAATGTTTTGAAAATGTTTGAAAACAGAATCAGAATATTTGAAGCTCCAAGTTGTTTGATCATGGGTTTGTGTGAGAATTCCATTGAGAAATTAATGTTCAAAATTTCTGTTGAAAAACAGAATCGGAAAATTTGAAACTTTAAGCTGTTTGATTATGGGTTTATGTGGGTTCTCATTGAGATGCTGGTGTTCAAAATATTGTTGGAAAACAGAATCAGAAAGTTTGAAACTTTATGTTGTTTGATTATATGTTTGTGTGGGTTCTCTTCTACTATTTTTTGTTTTTTTGTTTTTTTTAGGTAAAACCAATTTTGTTGCAAAAGAAGAAAATTGTAGTACCTAAACATTTTATTTTTTTTTTTTGTGGATTCTCATTGAGAAATTGATGTTCAAAATTGTTGTTGGAATTTGGATAACAGAACCAGAGCCGTCGAGAAAGCGAGTACAAGGCATACTGGTTTAGCAGAAATCAGAGCATTTTAGATCGTTTGTTGTATGATAGATCATCAATTATATGCCTTCAGGTAATTTTGTATGCTTTTCTTAATTAGGTTTCTGTCTAGATGTATTAGTACAAATATTATTTTGTGGAATTGGAAATATATACTGAATTGGTTTTTTGTAATTTGGGTTTTTGATCAATAGGAATTCTGGGTTGGAAATGAAGAGCTTGTTGAAATGTATGAGAAGAGACTGGGTGATGCCGGTTATATCAATTTCAAGCTAGCACGTACAAACAATAGAGGAGACGGTATGATATTTGTTCCTTTTCCTAATTGGATTTTTGTTGGATCTGTGTGTTGAGACTTGAGAATTGAAAACTTAGATACAATCCCAAAATCTGTGTTGTATTCTCAGTATTTTTAAAATCCTACAGCACGTTTGGTATCAAAATGGAAAACAGTTTTCGGATTTAACTGGGAAACTGGATGCAATTTCACTGAACATACCGCCAATCACAGTTTTGGGATGTTCAGGATTCTCAAAGTTCAATGGTAGCTTAGACACAATTTTCTGCTTTATGGAAGGTCTCTAAGGTTCAACTCTTGGTCACATCATTTCTCATACCTGTGGGTATTGCCCGTCTTGACTAATTCTCTTGCGGTCCCTCCCTCAACCATGTCGCCAACCAAAACAGAAAGAAATATCTAGACCTACCAAAAAAAATGGTTCTTTATCTTTTGGTTGTCAAACTTGCAAAGGCTATTTATGCATCATATTTTTTGAGTGCTCTCCTACTGTAAATATTTAATCGGTTTGAAAGTTGATATCAGTAGGGAAATGACCCATGGATTGTTTTGACGAGCACATAAGGTTCATCTGGGACAGCTTTAATGACAAGGGTTCTTATTAGAATATTCAGAAGTCAATCAACTTAACTATAAGTAAATATTTAGCAGGCTTATCTCAACTTGGTATTATCCAAATTTAAAGCACGTAAACCGTTTTTCTGTATCATAAACATTTTGAGAAGATAATAGAATGATAACTGTTTCTAAACATAAATCTTTCAAGTAAGAATTGAAAGAATTGAATACTAGACGAATTCAAGTAATTATTGAATCTTTCATTTCTAAGAAGTTGTGTATGTTCTCTACAGGTCTGCTGACTGCTGTTCATAAGGATCACTTCAGCATTCTAGACTATCGAGAATTGCTCTTTAATGACTTTGGAGACCGTGTTGCACAGTTGTTACACGTCGAATCAGTCGTCCCTTTCTCGCAATGCCGGCACAAGAACATTCAGCAAGAAATTCTAATTGTGAATACCCATTTGTTATTTCCTCATGATTCTAGTCTTTCCATCGTACGATTACATCAGGTAGATGAATTTGCCACTTACGTAAATCTTTTCTTTTTTGATTGATTTACTTGGCAAATCTTCTATTTTGCCATTTTCTTTTCATTGTTTTCCTAGTAAAAACCGTAGCTAATCCATATCTTGGTATTATGTTGTGATAGGTCTACAAAATCCTTCAATATGTAGAAGCTTATCAGAAAGAAAATAAGCTTAACTCGATACCAATATTACTCTGCGGGTGAGTTTTCTTCATCAGTGCTAGTCTGGGTTCTTTATCATAGATCATGGTAAAGCAGAAAAATTCTTATACTGTTTCTGCATCTTTTTTTGCAGTGACTGGAATGGAAGCAAGCGTGGCCATGTCTATAAATTCCTTAGGTCCCAGGGGTTTGTGTCATCATACGATGCTGCTCATCAGTATACTGACAGCGATGCAGATGCCCACAAGGTGATAATTTAGTTTCACATGGAAATGCTACATAAGCACTTTTTCAACAAATCATGTCAAAGCTTATATTCTCATGTATTTTTAATTTTATTTACAGTGGGTTAGCCACCGGAATCATCGAGGGAACATCTGTGGTGTTGATTTTATATGGCTTCTTAATCCTACCATGTATCGAAAACCACTAAAGACAAGTTGGGGTGAAGCTGTGTTTAGTATAATCAAGGTGAGCAATTTAAATTGATGTCAAATTTCTAACAAAATCATTAAGATGGGATTGTTGGCCGGGCTGTTTTTATTTTTTATCTTCAAAAGAGTGTTTTCGTACCATTTGTAAGTTTTATTTTGAAAGCATAGGTTCACTGCATCGAGTTTTTCTCCATCTGATGATAAATTTTCCTTGGTTCCAGTACCAACTCCGTGAAGCTTCTCTGAATGAAAATGATGCGTTTGCATTTCTCAAGGCCGATAGTCCTGGTGATTACGTTACCTACTCAGGTTTCTGTGAAGCGCTCCGTCAGGTATGCCATTTTTATATTGTAAGATTTAACTGAAATAAATTCCAGCTACAACATAGGCCTAATGTTATTTGGTCAAAATACAGCTGGGTTTAACTGGCCATCCTCATACGCTGAGTTCTAAAGAGATAGAAGACTTGTGGATCCAAGCAGATGTAGATGGAAATGGTGTTGTTGATTACAGAGAATTTCAGGTAACTGTCAAGTTTGAACTTGTTTGCTTTGTAGTATTTTTACCAGTTTGATGATACCAAAAAGAAAAGCGGAACAGTTTGATGCTTACATTATGCTTATAACTCACCTGGTGAATCAATGGGTTAAATGTCTTCTTAGGCCTTGGTACCTTGTGAACTACTACTATGTAGATTGTAAAATGATCTCAGAGGCTCCTCTAATCTGATGTGTAATATGACATCAAAGATCTTACTAAGTGGCAGTTCATGGGTTATTAGTCTTTCTTGTGTCTTTTTATGTAGTAGCTAGTGCTATGAAATGAGTTGGTAATCTGTTGTCAAGAGCAGGGTTTCACACCCAAATCAAACTAACCCCTTTTTTCAGAACTGGTAATTTTAACCCATCTCAACCACATCATGACACAACACAGTTAACATTTATACTATCTAGAACCCCCCTCCCCCGCGGTCGAGATGGGTTAAACTTATTAGTTTTGATCCTTGAAATCGTTCTTAATAATGGGTTAGTTGAGCATAAAACCTTGTGAAAAGCACTTTTTTAGTATATGCACTGCATGTGTTTTTATCGTATACTGATAGATTAATAATGGCATTGCAGCAGCGGATATGGAATCCTGTATGTTGTTTTGAGCAAACAGAGGAAAAGCTTGAAGAGAGAAGAGAAGGCTTAGAGGAACAAACGATTGGTTTTAATGTGAAGAATGCCGTTCTCTTCCCCCGTGAAGTAGAGAAGGGTATGTGGCCTGAAAACTACTCTCTCTCAGATCATGCGCGACTTACTGTAGTGTTCTCACCCGTAAGCATGCTCGCTTCACAACCGATCTGTTAGTTATTATTAACAAATGGTGGTAAAAATCCTCATTGCTTCTGTAAAGAATACAAATGATCCAACCAAGGAAGAAGACATCAAAATGGTTTTGAGTTGTATACTTTTGGACATATGTAGTGGGTATAAATCCCATTTTTAGCTGAATGAAAAAAAGAAAAAAGAAAAAGAAAAAACAGAAGCTCCCTTTTTTGAGCCTGTTCTGCTATAGACCGACTTGGGTTTAAACCGGGACAGAAACATCTTGTAACGGGTTCCGGTCTGCCTGAACCGATTTTACCTATCAAAGCTATAAATGAAAAGAGAAAAAAGAGAAAAAGTTGAGTTAGTTTGCATTCTTAACGGATGATATTGGATATTTGCTTTTGCCTCTTAAGTACTGTAATCCATGATCTTATACGGAAATGACAATCGATAATAGTAGGCGAATAACAAATTAGAACCACAAATGGTAGGATTATAAGAAAAATTGATGCCCAATTTGCAATTTGTTATAACAGATGATTTTTTATATTTACAAATCAAAGTTATAAATTTTTTTTTTTGAAGTTCATAAAGAGTTTGGTAAGTATGTATGTGATCTAGTAACTATTCTAATGGTGAGTTAGAATGTGATAATCTACTGCAGTGTTTCATTCAAAGGGTTTTTTTTATTTCATAAAAATTGGGAAAAAAGGACTTGTATGCAACCCACTTTTATGCACAGGACAGCCCAACAACAAGAGTCTAAGCTCCAAGGTCATGTATGTCTAAACGTAAAACTACATGCAAAGTATATACATGACACCCACTAACTTGGGTTTTTAGCTTTTCAAGATCCTGGATCATCTAAAAACCTTTCTTTAATTTACTTGGAATCATTCTTATATTCCCTTGAAATTATGTTTATGATGATGATGAAATGAAAGATATAAGTAATCTTTATGTTTAGGAATGTCTAACAACATCATCCATTGATTCTCATGTGGAGCCATTGGATTTTTTATTTTTATTTTATACTTTTTTGAGTTTTATTTTGGTTGGTAGGGTGGATAAAAGGGCCTAAAGCTCAAGACAACCACCATTAGAAATTATTCCTCCTTTTTTTATATAAAGACTAACCCAATACTTTTTCAAAGATAGTCATCTAAGATTATCTCAATTATTTGAGTTAACAACATAAATCTACATCTTCAAAAGAGTTTCTTAAGAAAGAAAGTACTTTGAAAGAGTTGGCATTTGATAACGAAGGATGTCCCCTTTTACTTTTCTAATAACAAGAGTCCCTACAGCTAGCTACTTATGTTAAGAATCCTCTTGTCCTTCCATGATATCAAAACTTCTGAACTCATTAAAAGTTTATCCACAATCAATAGTAAAATGACACGAAGGATGTCCCCTTTAATTTACTGGCGATGCAAGTTTTAAAATAGGGTTATTTTCTATAGAAATTTTAAAATTTGGTGATTTTATATGAGGATGAATTATATTTCATGGTGATCGGTGTGGAGAACATCTTTATTAAAAATCTGTCCTTGGATACTTTGCTTTTCATCTATTATTTATGAGATTTCAACCGATTACTCAAATTTCACAAAGTATATTACTGTTTAGTCCCAGCTATCTTTAATTTGTCTAAAATATTTTTTATTAGTTGCTTATTGACTGTTTAGTCTTTTTGTTTTTAATGAATTACAATCTTTTAATCTTTTTTCGAAACTGTGTGCTTCTTTCTTAATTTTTAAATGTGGACAGTTAGGGAAAGAAAGTTTGTTAGTTTTTATTTTAAATCTTTAAAATTAGGGGTGGGACTTGGGTTGGGTCAACCTAACCAACCCGAACCCGACCCGGTATTTGGGCAAGTATGGGTGAAGGTTGCTGGATATTTTGGCAAGTATGTGTATTATTTTACCTAACCCGTAGTTAAATTTGGGCAAGCATGGGCATAGATATATGCCAACCCGGGCAACCCGCCCAACCCGAGAAACTTTTATATATAGATAAATATATATATGTATAAGATTTTAATTGATTTCTAACGTAGAAATATGTGGCCAGAAAAAAAAAAAAACTCGTTTTGCCAAGTATTTTGAAATATATAAATGGATAAATATATGAAGTTACTAATTATATAGAGTGGAGGTATTAAGACCTAAAACACAAAATTTTCTTTTGTCTTATTATATGTAAAGTAAAAAATTAATATTACTTAATAAGTAAAACTCAAAATAGTATAAAGACAACTATGGAATTGGACTCTTTTTTTTTGAAGTTATGTATGACGAATATTTTGTTTATGTTTTTTATTTATTATGTGAGAATATTGTTAGTTTGTTTATCTTTTGAAACTATAAATAATATTTTATTTATTTAAGTTTATTATTTATTATTTTTTTTGTATTAATATACAATTCCATTCAATCCCCTAAATTAATGGAAACATAGGCAACCCGAAGAACCTGAGAAACCCACTTGGGCCATTCGTGGGTAAGCCTCGTATAGGTTTTGTGGGTTATATGGGCATTCTGGGCAAATAAATAGAGAAAAAAGAAGAGAGAAAAAGTTGTGTTCCTTTATTTAAGGAGAAAAAATAGAAAAAGTGGGAGAGAGAAATAACTTTCTTAATATTTAAGATTTAAATATTGAATGTGGAGCGGCTCACCCCATTAACGACAGGCTCATCCCATTAGCGTGGCCACTAAGGATCCCTAAAACGGTAGATTGTGATCCATGTTTAGGGTTAAAGGTTCCGACAAGCAGTTTTCATGCTCCCACTAAAAATGCCCTAACAACTCCTTAAGCCGGTCTCAAAATCATTTCAGCAAGACGTATGATGCTAATCTTTTGTGTTATACTAGTCTCCATTTATTTGATAAAGTTTTGTGCTAGCCATAGATTTATATTGATCTCGTAAAACTAAAAGGAATAAAAAAAAAGGGGATTTTGGCCAAAAACCCCTACTTGGAAAACGTTTTAGGATTTAGCCCAACAAACGTTTTCTTTTAGTCTAAGACCCAAGAGGGTTTCAGTCAGAGGGTTTCAGTGTGTGTAATTTATAGGAAGAGGGTTTCAGTGAAACCCTCTCCGAGAGGGTTTCAGTCAGTTATCCTTGGGCCTTAGACTAAAAGAAAACGTTTGTTGGGCTAAATCCTAAAACGTTTTTCAAGTAGGGGTTTTTGGCCAAAATTCCCTAAAAAAAACAAAAGAAAATATTTGATAAGTTCACAAACATACTATCGATCAAAAAAAAAAAAGTTCAGAAACATACTGATGTTAAAATTTTCACGGGGGCTTTTTCTTCCATCCAAGTTGTTCAATTGACTAATTGCATACTGTTAGCGGCACAAAATCCTATATCAGAAAAAGTATCTCAGATGGATACTAAATGCGATAAATACAAAATAAAAAATGAAGGAATTTAGAAGCCTATCATTTGTTGTAACATAAATAATAATTTACTAAGTTGGATAGAGAGAGAGAGAAAGAAAGATAATAGAGAGTGAGGGTCCTTCTCCCTCTTTTCTCTTTCTTTCTCGATCTCTTCTCCGACTCTTTCTCTTCTCCTTCTCGCAGTCTGCCAAAAATAGGGGTGTCATCGGGTCGGTTCCGGATCGGAACCTAAAGATTTCAGATCCGATCCCGTTAATATGAAGCGGTTCTGGATCTTTTCGGTTCCGATTCCGGAACCTCAATTGATGGTTCTGAATCCGGTACCACTAGGATCCGCGGGTACCCACGGGTACCCAATACCCGTTTTAAATTATTATTTTTTTATTTTTTTCACACAAAACCTATTTGTATTTTGTATTTTCGTATTCTATTCAATTATAAAATTTATTTTATTATAAAATTTATTAAATAATAGTCATTGGTCTCTTTTTTTTAATTAAAAAAAGTTAAAAAATTAAAAAAATGTTATATAATAGTAAATTAAACTATAAAATTATAGAATTTATACGGAACCGGGTACCCGTTGGGTGGGTCCGAAATGGATCCGAAATTTTTGGATCCAAAACGGGTAGATCCGAAATTTATCGGATCCACAAAGTGAAGTACCAAAACCGCAAAAAACGGTTCCGGTACAGGTTCGGTTCTGGGTTTTTGGGTACCAATTGAAACCCCTAGCCAAAAAATAACCTCCACCACCACCTAAGCCTCATCGTCCTGCCATGGCTGAAATTTTAATTTTTTTGAATTTTTCAGATCTAAATTTCTTTAGGTCGATCTCTCTCTCGAGAGAGAGATCTCTTTCGTTCTCCTTCTCTTGATCTCTTTCCCTCTCTTTCAAAGTGTACTCTCTCTTTGGCGTAGCGGTGGTGGTAATGGTGGTGGCGTGGTGTTGGTGGTGGTAGAGAAGATGAAGATGGTAGGGTGCATTTTTGTTTTGTGCGTGGGATAAAAAAAAGTTCTCATATTTTATTCTAAATGGGGAGGATGCCCCGAACAAATCTCTTTAAATTTTGTTCAAACTTACCAACAAATAAAAGCCTAGTGTATCCCCAAGTATAAGTGAGGATGGGATATCACCAAACTAATTATGTTTGGGATAAACATAAATCATATGGCCCCACATGAGTACGATCCAAGAGCTAATTTTCTTATGAGGATATTCTCCTCACCATGTTGATCATCCTCACAAAGAATTACTCAATTCTAAAACTTCAAACACCAAAAAAAATTGATTGATTTATCCGGAGCGTATGATTCTCTTCATCTCTGCTTTGATAATTGTATCCATTTCTCTTGGACATGCACTATTCAATTCCATCACTCTTCCCCTAATAAACTTTCGGATGAAATGTTAAGGTAATATGGTTGTAAAGAGTATATATTACTCTTTATAAATACTAATCTTTGATCTGGAAAATGCTACCCTAACTCGACCCGCCAATCCTACCTTAACCCGACCCATGTCAGACTTTACCCTAACTCGACCCACCAACTAAACGAATAGAATTAGAGTTGGCATTTTTTGACCCGTCAAAAAACGGGTCAACCCGCGGGTTATCTGTCAACCCGCCAAATTTATAAATTTTCTAATATTATAAATTTTACTATTATATATGTTTAAACTTTTAATAATTATTTATTTATAAATAAAATATTATAACTTTAAAGGTCATTTGACAATTTGACCGACATTATTGTTTTTAGCTTTTAACTTTTTTTCAGAATGTTTCATCATTTTCTTCATCAATTAATGTCCCTGATAAAAAAAATATCTAACAAATTTTTTTCACAAATAAGTTCTCACGTAGTATAAGGATTAGGGCAACTTTTTATGAGAGGGTGTATTTTATTTGTGTTGTTAAAATTAACTAGGATCACCGTTGGGGTCAACCTATTAGGGTTAGGGTACGAGAAATTAACCCGTTTATTAAACGAGTCAGGGTTAGGGTTGGCAAATATTGATCGCCAACATGCCTACGGTCGACCCGCGGATAACCCGTTGCCAGGTCTATTCACCTCTGTGGTTCTTAATAGAGATGAAAATTTGGAACTATTTAAATTTAAATTGTATTCTAGAACAACTAAATACAGAAAGTCATGTGAAGTTATTAGCAATTTGATTAAGAAAGATATGCCTGTTGTTCCCACATGCAGAATGGGATGATGAACTTTTCTCTTTTGTAACATTTGCTCTTCTTTTTGGAACAGGTTATCCTGGATTACATGACACCACTAGTTGGTGAGAGTTGGGGACTAAAATTCGAGAGGGTGAAAGAGGATGGCTTTTCCAGGCTGAGGGTGTTATGGGTCTTTAAGGAGATACTGGCCCCAATCATGATGAAGCTGTTGACACCTCTCTTTGTCCCCTATGTGTTTGCTACATGGTTGTTTCCCTGTTCTTGGGTTTCCGTTAAATGTGAACTCAGCCGTCTATGGGTTTGCTTGGGTGTTCTTCCTCAGCTTTAGCTTGTTATATTCCAATGCAAAACTATTCTACGTACAGCTGGTACATAAATCTCCATAATTCTATACGGGATGAACGCTATTTGATCGGCCAGAGACTGAATGATAGCTCTGGTTAAAGAGTATATTCTGATATATATAATTGTTTATTAGTGAAGGGGATTGTATTCTTCTTGTTTATAGAGTTAACTGCAGACATTAAGGGCCCGTTTGGTTCGCGATTGGAAAACTTGTTTTCAAAAACTAATTTACACCTAAATTAACTAAATTTTGTATCACATCTAAAACTATTCTTTTGACTTTACTATAAAATCCTATTAGTATGTTTGGATGTAGAATTCATGTTTTCCAAGGAAACACATGAGTCATTGGAAACATGAATCCCTAGAAACATGAATCCTTTGGTTTGTTTGGCAACCATAAAAGAATCCATAGATTCATGAATCCTTTGGTTCATTTGGTTGCCATTTAAAATCCAAGAAAAATATCTATTTTGTTGTTTTAATTTTGTGGGGTGTAATCTACATTGAGTTGGGTGCATACATAGTGAATCCTTAGTTTAGAATTCTAGCAAATTCTAAGGGGGGAGGTGGGACTCCAAAAAAGGGATTTGATAGAAAAAATGTTTCCCTAGGAAACAAGTTTCCAGGGATTCTTGGCAGCCAAACAGACCAGGGAAACATGAATCCCTGGTCCCCACTGAATCCTTACCTTGGAATCCCCCATCCAAACAAACCATAAATGATTTCATTGAAAATAAAGAAAACAACATTTTTTTGTTTTATAAAATCATACATGATTTTATTGGAAATCCTAAAACAGTTTTGGATGTAGTACAAAATGCATATTAGTTTAGGTGTAAATTAGTTTTTAAAAAAAAGTTTTCCAATCACGAACCAAACGGGCCCTAAGCCTCTCGTTTTTGCAATCAAGAGGTCATTCGAATCATCTTTACACATGATTTTTTGTTGTATCGTATGCTTATCAAAGGAAAAGTGTAACTTAACTGTCCCCACTGAATTACATGTTGATTAAGGTACCACGAAAATTGTGTCATGTCATTATGTAAGACACTTTTATGTGCTGCTTTTACAGAAATGTAACATTTTTCTTGGTGCCGTGGTATATTTGTTTTGTTGCCTTAATGTTGTGAAAGAAAAGTTGGTATGTGGTAGGTCATATATAAATTCTCGAATTTTCGGAGCTACTGCTATCATAAGAGATCACACTGGGTTTGCTATTGTTGCTGTTGCTGGGAGTTGCAGGCCCAAAATTATTTTTTACCATGATCCCCAAGGTGTAGAGATGGGCCTCAAACTTGCCCTTCTTTTGAAAGCATAGGTTCACTGCATCGAGTTTTTCTGTGTCTGATGATAAATTTTCCTTGGTTCTAATACAAACTATTGGAAGCTTCTCTAATTGAAAATGAAGCGTTTGCATTTCTCAAATTCTAAATTTTTTATATATTTGCTTTTTTCCCTTAGATTTAACTACTGTAATCCATAATCTTATACGGAAATGATAACAATCGATTATTATCGGCGAATAACAAGTTACAACCACAAATGGTAGGATTATTAAAAGAATTGATGCCCAATATGTTGTAATTTAGAATATGTTAAATTAAATCATCTTGCCAAATGGAGTAAATGTTGTAAGCCTAAAAAGAAAGGTGGTTTGGGTATCAAACGGCTTAAGGTGATGAATAAAGCGCTTGAGCAAATGGTTGTGGAGATTCGGGAATGAAAAAGATGGTTTGCGGAGGAGAATCATATTTGAAAAAATAGGATTTTTTTGACTTTAGTCCCCCTTCGATGTTTCAATTAGGGGTTAGTCCCTTTTTATACAGAAATTAGACGTTGATCCCTTTTCTGTCAAGAATCTGTTAAATGGTGCTCATGTGTCAAGTACGTATAACATTTTAACATTATTACCCCTCACGTGTAAAACACGTAAATCACTTATATGGGCAAAATATCCTTGCCTGATCCAACGGCTAGGGTATTGCAATATCATTTAATAATCGAACGATCAAAATTTTTTATAAATCATACCGCTTCGCAGTGGTCATCTCTGCCTATCTTCTTCCCCAACCCTTATAAATAGGGTTTTTGTTGGTTATTGATAAATATTCACAATATACACTTACATCAACTACTCAAATTAGTGTTTTCACCTATCTCTCTCTCAAAAGTGTTAATAAACGAATTGAAGGTTCTCTCATCTCTTTTTATTCGACTTAAATTAGTGGAAATAGGTGGAGGTTGTGAATCTAGCTCCGATTAGTGACAATGGAGTTTCATTGCAAGATTGCTTCAGTTATTTTCATATTAGAAAGGTCTGGTCGACTAGGGTTCAGATGTTTCATCAATAGAAGTCGACGAAGAAAAAAGGGATGCATGTCAAATTTTACCAATTACAGAAGGGAGTTATGTCTGTTAATGGAGATTTACATTAACACATCATATAATGGGGATTTACATCAGAAACTTTAATAAAACGAAATATAATCATCATAAAAAACATAGACATGAAAATCCACAACTAACATAAGTTTATTTCAAATTTTACTTCTACAATTCCATAATCAACCACAAAGACCGTGCTTCAGTAATAACACCAGAATCATTAGGATTAAGCATAAAACAGGTTTTACTGCAAATCTAATACAAGAAATAAGGCATTAGGGTATTTTTCTCGTACTTATTTCTTACCACCCCTTTAAATCAAGATCCAAACGTAACCAATAACGGAATTAGCAAAAAAAAAGAGGGGAGCAGATTAAACAAGAAAAAACAAAAGGTTTTTTGAAAAACCACAAAAATGTAAGGCATGCAAGAACAGGGTTTTGGATCCAACAGGATTTTTGGAAAAAAATTACATAGAAAATAACATAAGTGATTCACGTATTGCAATACCCTAGCTGTTGGATCATGCAGGGATATTTTGGGTCAAATTATAGGTACCCACATAAGTGATTCACGTGTTTTATACGTGAGGGATAATAATGCCAAAATGCTACACGTGCTTGACACATGAGCACCACTTAACAGATTCTTAACAGAAAAGGGATCAACGTCTAATTTCTGTATAAAAAGGGACTAACTCCTAATTGAAACATCGAAGAGGGACTAAAGTAAAAAAATCCCGAAAAAATATGGCACCAAAACCTTTGATTGGGAAACAAAAGTCCCTAGAAGGTGTAGTATTTGGAAAGGGGTGTACAAGGTTTTAGATTCATTCAAAAATGGTATTAAATTTTAAACTGGATAAAGGTAATGTCTATTAGATTTTGGGAAGATGATTTGTTGAAAAAAGGTGGTCCTCTCTGTAGTAGATTTCCAAGAAAGGGATAATAGTTACTGGAATCTCAAATTGGTGAAAGTAATCTTTTATGTCTAACAACATCATCCATTGATTCTCATGAGAAGCCACTGGAATTTTTTTTTTTTTAAGTATTTTTTTGGTTGGTAGGGTGGGTAAAAGGGCCTAAAGCTCAAGACAACCACCATTAGAAATTATTCCCCCCTTTTTTTTATATAAAGAGTAACCCAATACTTTTTCAAAGATAGTCATCTAAGATTATCTCAATTATTTGAGTTGACAACATAAATCTACATCTTCAAAAGAGTTTCTTAGGGGAAAGAAAAAAAAAAAAAAGGAGTAAGAAATGTTTGAAAGAGTTGGCATTTTATGATGAAGGATAAGTAATAACAAAAGTTTCCTTTCTCTATTCTTTTTTTAGAGGATGTAGTAACAAGAGTCCCTACAGCTACTTATGTTAAGAATCCTCTTAGTCCACCCACTCAATACTATGAGAGGTATTGCACTGATTGCACCACTATATTCGTAGGGTCCACATCATCGTATCAAAAATTTATTTGAAGTTAGCCTTTGAATCGTTTCCTTATCGTATGGATTTTCACAAAGGATAATGCTATATTTACAGCAGAATACTACGGAAAAACATACAGAATTAAAATTTGACGTTAGTGTGATTTGCGTCACATATCTTCGTGATTTGCGTCAAACCCAAAACTGTTCTTTTCTGTATGTTTTTTGGTATCCCTAGCACTACCTTTTCACAAAAATAGTGGTGCAACAAGCCGGTGCTATATTCCTCCTTTACAATACATGGATTTTTGCTTATCTTCTATTATTTTAGGCAACGACATTTTTGTACTATCACATCTATACTATATTATAAAAGGGCGTGGTGGACGAGCAGTACTTGCTCATTTGAGCAGTAATGTTTAAAATGGTTTTTTCTTTTTCTTTTAAGACTTTTTTGAAGATATTGGATATGTCTCATAAAATTATTTATTTATTTACACTTAGTTTACACTAACTAGTGGGGTTGTATAGAGTTGATCCAAGGGTATTTTTTGAGACGATGATCTGCTCAACGTCTAGGTCACATCAGCCTATACATCGTCACCGAGTGGGTTCACTTAATTTATTCTTACACTTTATTTACACATGTTTGTGCGCCCATGTAGAGATGATCTAATGTCTGACTTTTTTTTTTTTGTAGTGATGATCTTAGGTTGTGGTGTGAGGGTGGGTTTGCCAAATCACATGTGCAACGTAGATTTGCAAGAGAATTTGCGAAGGGATTAACCAAAACACAAACTAGATAATTTACAAACTGACACACGAGAAAAAACTGAGCTTGTTAAAAAAGCCAACCCACATGCGCATGTGAAGGGTTAGTTGCCTTATAAAAAATGAGCTTAATTTATACAAATTAGTTGCTTGGGCAGGAGGTTTAAGTTATCCCTATACAAGGGCCTTTTCCTTATTCTCCTAGTTAGACTTAAAGTTAGGGAGGTTTTGTTAGCACTCCCCAAAACTTTGTTGGCGGGCTCGCGATGAATTTAGACTCACCATAGGGTTAACAAAACTGAGTCCGCCAACAACAAAATATGCAGTGCCAATAAAATTTCTCAAAGTTAAAGATGGGAAACTTATTAAGGAATAATTTTGGGGCCATGCCCGAGTGAGCTCGGGCAAACAACATTGTTGATCCAATGAAAGCTATGCCAGAGCCTTGCTCGACTCAGCTGGTTGTCAGCTCAGAAAACACGACCAAATGACTACAACGATCTGCATCAAGATGATGATTTAAATGGCAAAGAGATTATCTTTACGAAATATCAACCCTTGAATCATTTCTATAAGACGTCAAAGGTGCAATGAAGTGTAATGATAAATAGGGTGATTGGGTGCAAAGTAATATTCACCATTAACGTGAATGAATGAACAACCGAACCCCCAAGTACAGACAGAGTCAAGGCGCAGACAGTTACTCCCAACATTCCCACGATTATGACTATTTTTTTTTTTTTTTGTTCAGTACACCAACCAATAGAGCCCCACCATACCTTTCCCATTTTCTTCTTCTTATTATTTTTTTAATCTAATTTGATGATGATTAATTTTGTTATTTATTAGGTTAGGAGGTGGGATCCACACATGTACATCTAGGGGTGGCCATCATTGGCAAAGCCACGTAGGAGCCCAAGGGAGCAAGTGCCCCATTATTTATTTTTTTTGAATTTTTTGGATGAACTTTACGTTAGTTTCAGTGAATTACATTTAATTTATTTTTACACTTTGTTTACATTTAAATGTGGGCTTTGGTGGAAATATTTTCATACAAAATTATATCTTACTTTGCAGTTTGAGTTACTATTTCTTATTAATTAATACCCTTACTTACACCTTGTTTACACTCGTTTATACGCATCGTAGGCGCTCCAAAACTTGAATGGACCGCTTGGAAACTTATAGTAACCATAGCCATCCTAGAGTTGGGACGGATATGCTCTTTAGTTATTTTTGGTGCGTATTTTAGTACTATTTATAGTAGTTATATAAACATACACACAATTCTGGATTTTGGGATATTTTTGAATTGATTGCAAAAAAAATAACAAACAAATAAGGTGTAAAGATTTAAAAACCATTACTATTGTACTCTTTACCTTTTAGACCTTGTCCAAGATCTTGCCACCTCATTTGTGCTGTCAAACTTTCTGTTAATCGTGATGTACAAGTAGCATTTCTTTTATTGTTGTTATTAACACTTAAGTTTTTTATAGGTTGTGACATACATTCATGGGTATCCTTAAATTTACCACTTTACCCCACATTTTGATTGGGGATATTCCACTTTCAAACAAGTCTCACCCTCAAGTGTGTGAGACTCGACATTACACATGTGGGAGTCCTAATGTTAAGTCTCGACATCGGGAGAATGAAACTTGACACTAGGACTCACCTTTGCGTGGCTGAACCTGTTTGTGAGCCTTAAATTTTGATCTCCTTTTTTTAACAAAATAAAAATAAATAAATAAATAACGAAAATGATCGTGACAATATCTTCGAATGATGTGATTGAGAATTATTTACGAAATTTGATGAACTAATTGCCAATCCGGGTTTGCCCGGATGGTTAGGCATCCCCTCCCTTATGGGGGATGTCTTGAGTTCAAGCCTTTAGGGCTCCTCGTGTAATGGTTTATACTATCAAAAAAAAAAATTTGTCTCATCAATTAATTTTGTTTACAAATCTCACTCATTAATAGAGTTTTACTAAAAATAGAATCATCCTCTATGAAAATCTGTGCGAAATAAACCCTACTGCATAAGGCATTTAATGCTCAAATGGCCGAATCAACAACAAAAGTTCATTGATGATCGACCAAATGAATTCGTTGAAGGTGGAGTCAATTTTCTCACCTTCTTCCCTCTATAACCTAATTTTTTAAATTATAATAAATTTCTTTTTAATTATTAAAAATAAAAATAAAAATCACCCCGAAAAAAATTATTTTTATATTAAATTAGACTAAAATTAAACCAACCTTTATCACAACCTATTAAAAAAAAAATTTAAGCGTCGATTACATGAGTCATTACTTTGTGACTGGGTAGTCAGACAAAATATCTCATTCTTATTTATTTACCTCAACCGATATACATGGTCCGAAACAGATAATTAGATAGTAATTAAATACATGATAAAGATTAGATAACATGATAATATACTCTAATGACCAACAGCTTCAATACATCAACCCAAAATATAAGCCCTAGGATTCTGTATTACCTATTGAAAGGCTAAGATTTTGTCGATTCAATGAAGATCAACGGTCAAGATGAGTAGTTGACTAGCAAAAGTGTAAACCAAAATGATAGGCTAACACTGCCCCCTCCTACTTGCAGACCACTCAGAAGATCAAAGAGAGAGATAGAGAGGGAAGAATCTGCAATTTGGTGTGAGAAATCTTTTTGATGAGAGAGAAAGAAGAGAGAGAAAGAGTAAAGAAATGGAGAAATTGATTTTAGATGAGTTGTTTTAATCAACTAAAATACACTTTACTTACACCTAATTTTATACTAAACAATAAAATCTCTCTCTCTCTCTCTCTCTCCTCTGTTTCTCTCTCTAAAACGCCTCAAACGTTTCCACGGCAAAGAATTACAGACTACAGTCTCTCCCTCCATTATCATCTCAACTTTTTCTTTTCCTGGTCTACTTCCCGCCAGTATTTCTGAAAACCCATTTTCCAGGTACACGTTTCTCTCTCTATGTATATATCTCCTTCTCTCTCTAAGATTTGTTGGTCTCTGCTTGTTTTAAATTAATGATTATATCTAGGGTTTGAATGATTTATAGAAAAGCTCTTTTGTTCCAGGTGTTGGAATTCGTTTGTGAAGTTGTATTTACTCTGGGTCACAAAAAAAGTTAGGGTTTTTTGTG
Source organism: Macleaya cordata (assembly GCA_002174775.1). NCBI lineage: Eukaryota > Viridiplantae > Streptophyta > Magnoliopsida > Ranunculales > Papaveraceae > Macleaya > Macleaya cordata. The sequence continues at coordinate 285,680 of MVGT01000164.1, read as the reverse complement.
GTTTGAAGAACTAAAAAGAGGGTAGTGGCGATTCTGTAAATATTATTACTCAATGCAGAATGTTGGGTCGGATCATGGGTCCGGAATAGCTTCAGAGGACCATAGAATTGAATGCTCAAATCTTGAGGAAAATCAAGGGATGAGTGAGAATTTGCCTCAGGAGAAGAAGAGAGGAGATGATGGGCAGAGTTCATCTGTGGATTGTCATGATAAAGGTGATCAGACGGTTGTTAGTATTGTGATCTGTGATGGGGATTCTGTTAATCAGAATCAGGTTCCTGTGAATTCAGAATTGAAGGGGAATGTGATCTCTAATGGGGGGGAGACAAAATTGGATGCTTTGAAAATTACTGGTACCAAAATGGGTGAAGTTACAAATGCTGTGATGAGTCCTAAGAAAGGGTCCTTGTCAAGAAATGAAAGTTCTAGGGAACAGTGCAGGTATTGAAAAAAAAACTCTTTTATCTTTATCTGTAATATCTACATTGAATTTTGATTTGTATTTGCAGTTCATTTTATCTAATGCTTCTAGTCAATCATTTGTGATATTCTTGTGGTCGGTAATTGAACTCGAAACCGTGGCGTTTAAGTTGGCCCTGTATATTGTAATCAGCATTGATGCTCTTGAGTCTTGATCTAATTTAAGTTAGACCTTATGGGTTCCACAAATTTCAGTTTTTGATCAATTATAAATATTGCAAGAAAAAAAAAAAAAAGTTTAAGTTGAATTGTCAATCTGAACTTGAAGAAACTGGTAAGAGTCCATCTTCCTTTTTCTGATACATTATCTTTTTCTTGTTGTTAGCATGATGAACACTTTTGGATTACATGCATGTCGGTTTTTCTCATAAATGTATGAGTTACTGCCTATGGCAACCACCATCACTGTCTTAACAAGTGTACACTATTATAGGTTTCTAAACAGCATTCTATCTTCTTTTAAAGATACACCGTTTTTATTGCAATGCTAAATTGTCATACATATTCTGAATTTGATTTAGTTTAAAGCACCTCATCAAGGAATCATTATTATCAATAGGATTGTTGCTTTGTTCTCTCTGTTTTGTTTTATTCATTTTCTTGTATATTTGTTTAGAGAAACCAGTTGTAAGGTTCCCAATCGTTTTATAGATTCTGTCATGTGCAATTTGGTAACATTCTTTAAGATAGTCTATATTCATGAATCGTGCTGGTGATTCTGTAATAAGTAATAAGCATGTGTGCATGACCATGAATTAGTAGCTCTGTAGTTGTGATTTTATGGTGGTTGTATTTTGAATTCTACCTCCGGTTATAGATTCAAAGTTTAAATGTCAAGTACTTGCCATGTTAGAGTAGGCACTAGCTATAGTAGACTTAATTTTAGACATTAATTATAATTACAACAATACAAAACAAAGCTTCTGTAGTCTGTTTGATATCATGATTATGTAATAGCGAAAACCTGCATGGTATGACATATATGTGAACAAAAGGAGCGAGTAGAAATTCCTGTTCTACTCCTGCAAGTACCAGTAGGATTTAATCATGAACGTTTCTATTGATAGTAATGTAGCTTCTGCTTGTACCAATAGGAAAGTCTTTTCTATCCTTACATTTAACTGAATTAGACCTTTTTCCTTTCCTTATTATGTATTTAAACAATGGTTTATCCTTTGTTTTCTTCATTTATGGAATCAGATTCCAGACCTATCACTTATTTTCTGTTATGACTGAAAGTAGCCGGTACCATCCAAGGTGGTTAAGGAGAATATGTTTGTCTGAGGCACTTTCATTTATCTTGAATTTAAAACTGTTGCAAACATGTCTCTGTACAAAGGCCCTAAAAGTTTTGTGTTTGTTTTGTTCAATGCTTGACCTATTAATATAACATTTTCGTACCGAGTTATATAGGTTAAGTTTTGCATCCTTACAGATTCAAAATGCTTTTGGTATGTTTTCATGCACATTTAAGACCATTCGAGATAAGCAGAAAATTCCCTTTGATTTCTCATGTAATTTGAATTTATCTTTTTTTTTTCTTCTGTTAAGAAGCCATGTGGGTATTAATTTCAACTGCTAACTGTGAAGAAATCAAATACTTAATCTACAGAGTTTGTCAGCAGCAATCAGAAGAAGCTCTGGTAGATCTTGGATGCCAATGTCGGGGTGGACTTGCGAAAGCTCACCTTTCATGCATAGGCACTTGGTTTAGTACTAGAGGTTCAAATAAATGCGAGATTTGCCAGTAAGTAAATCAATAAATTGGTCCAAGTATCAATTTTCCAGTTTTGAACGACATGATGTTGAGCTCAGGACCCTTTCTATGCAGGCAAGTAGCTGTTAACGTGCCACCTCCAGAGTCCCAGCCAAGTGTAAGTGTCTTTCTGTCCATGGACTAATGATAAGAATGTTTGTTCTATTTCAGTCTATCAATAAAGTTTTGCCTTCATCAAAACAGAAAAAAGAAAAAGAAGAAAAGGTACGAATGAAACCAAGTTACTGACCTCTTGATAACAGAACAAAGGCTCTTCTTGATAAAACTATCCTTATTGCTTCTGACTTCCTTACTTTTTCATTCTGTTTTGTTTATCGTTTGGCAAACTCTGTTGCCGATCTTGGCCATGAAGGCAAGAGAACCTAACAGCCTTGATTCATGGTCTGACTCACCCCCTTCTTTCTTGCTGTCTGACACTAGTTCTATCTGGGTTTATGCCCATTGTTTAGATATATCGTAATATAAATACCCTTTTGCCAATCAGGAAAAGAAGAAACAGATCTCTGTACTTATTGGGGATACATCTACTTTTTTATTTGTAATTTCTACTTGTTTGTTTTGTTTGAGCAGAGAAATTATTGGATTTGGAGGATTGACCCAAATACTGGTACTGGACGAGAAGGAGAAAGGGTATGTAATTCACCAGGGCATGCAAATATGGTATCATCAGAAAAAAGAAAAAAAAATATCGTCTCCACAATCTATTCAGTTCTGTTACATTTATCTGGTCTTGCTATGACAGGGTTGCTATAGTCCACTTTGGGTGGCATTATCGATCCTTATCGGTGGACTCCTGTTGGATGTGCTGATATCCATTTCTCTCGGTGTTTCTGCACTTCCTGTCAACATTATAATCGGTAACAATCCCTCTACCTCCCTTGAAATAATTCTAAAGCATACAGAACTCTTCATTTATTTACTGATAAAAAAAACAAAAACAAGAAAAAAAAAAAAAAAAAGTTATGAATTTGCTTCCCTAAAACTTTTAGAATGTGGTGTAGCGTCATCATCGATCCATGAACTGTGCAGGTGTTCTGGTTGTGCTGGGACTCGGAACTGCACTTCGGCTTGCTTTCGAATGTTGCCAGGAGATACATATAAGGAGAACAGTCCAGAGGATGGAAACAAATGGAAATCCTGAGTATCATCCTACTATCTGGCAAAATTTGTAAAAAAAAAATAGAAATTAAACTTTTTAAATCAACAATTTTATTTTTTTGGGTTTTTTTGGGGTCATTTTGATTTTCATGAATTAACGAGAGCTGCACCTCGAGATTCCCTTAAATGGGATTCTTACCTCTCTCTCTCTCTATATATATATATATATATATAGCTGCTCTAATACTATTGGGGCTTTAAAATCACCCCCTTAATTGTATGGAAATATAGAACAACAAATTTTTAAATATTGTTTGAAAAATTATCAATACAGATTCTAATTCTATCCTTCAAATGAGGGGAATTCAGGAATTTTTTCTTGTTGAGTCCTACAGATCTGATAAAGCTTTCCATATCTTATTTCCTTTTTCTGGATTTATCTTTGAAAGGTGGGTCAAGAACTCGAGTGAAAATGAAGCCACTGATATTTCTACACAAAGTAATCTTTTTACTGTGGTGTCTCCGCACAACCAACATTACAAAATAGTTTGTCTATTTTTAGGTAATTCAATTCACAATTGTAGAATCTAAACTCAAAATTCTTGTTTCGCTTCAATTTTTCTTGTCCTCCCAAAACTTGTTTTTAATCAGTAAAAATGTGAGATTCATGTAAGCCCCAGGGTGTAATCGGGTTGTGAAAATAAGTAGCGTGTATACTTTAGTAACCGAAACCTTGGTATAGGAGTGACGCTCCCGCTTCGGAACTTCGTGCTCCCACTCTGAACTACGCTCCGACGCTCCCGCTCCGAAAGTATTTTAAAACTAAGAATATTTTTTAATCGACCGTTCCGACGCGCGCTCTGATTACTTAGGTGTATACATTTTGCTATGAAAAAACTTGTATAATGGGTAATTTTGAAAGCTCTCGCAAAAATGACCACGTCTAAATTAGAAGTTTTGGTTCTTTAGCAAGCACATGGAGCATTTATAAGCTAATAAGCCTGTTGCTGTGTAGCCAGTGTTTACATGCCTGAGTACAAATTCATCCTTTCGTTTGAGACTTGAAGTTCATAAAGCGAATAACACAAACAACTCTATGCACAGACCGTCTACCCTGAAATCTGAATTCAAAATGTGACAGATTACGAGACTGAGATCCAAACAAGCCTCCAAAGTTGGCCTAGTACACCCTTTTATGGACAGCATCCCCCTTAAATTTTGTTCTTACGGTTCCACTAAATTTACAAAATAATAGGGGCAAGCAATGTTAAGATAAAAACACTGGTAAAGATTCATGAGAAGGGATATTGCAACATACTTTATTGCAACACTATTGCAACATACTTTTTATGGGACCCACATGAAGATGATTCGAAGGTTAATTTTCTAATTAGGATGTTCTGCTCATCATGTAGATCATCATATTCGAAAATCAGCCCCTTTTAAAAGCTCTAACACCTTCAAATCAGTCTATGAAAAATTGATAAATTTTAGACATTTTTTTTAGACCATTAATTTCTTTTAATTTCCGATAAACTTCTGATAGGGATAGAACTTTTAGAAGTTGTTGATTTTAAAATATGATGATCTACGTGATGAAGAGAATATCCCCACAAAAAAATTAACCCTCGAACCATCTTCATGTGGGCCCATTAAATATATGCTGCAATAGTATCGCAATAAGGTATGTTGCAATATCCCTCCTCGAATGAAAATTGGAGAATTCTTTGGAACGTGGTAAAACCAAGATATTTTTTAAAAGATTTTAATTAACTCACCTTAAAGCGGTTAAACTCGTACTAAATGTACAAGATCTTAACCGTCTATTATACCCCTTCATGGCTATAAATAGGATGACCTTATGCATTTATTGACAACCTCAAACTGTAATTAAGCACTAAGAATTCTCAAGGTCTCTTACTCTCTTTTTTTGTGTCCTATTATGTATCTTCTTGTTTATAGTTAAAAGATGGCACTTGGTACAAATTNCCCACCTATTTATACAATGGTCTGTTAGCTATTTTGTAAAATTTGTAGTGTAGGGCCACTAAAATTGACATGCCATTTTGCTAAATATTAGCTGAAAATATCTATACTATATATTTATATATAAAAATATATACATATATTGATCGTGTCCGTGTCTTATTTTTTTAAAATTTGTCGGATGGGTTGACTCATTGACTCAAGGTTACATTCAAAGAGTTAATAGTGTTGTTGGAGATAACAATATTTATGTATAGATTTTTAGCAAATTTTTTGTTTACTATATATGCAGGCGCTCGACGCTCCGAAGGCGCTCCGAACCTTGAATATTTTTAAATTAGACGCTCCGACGCTCCCGCTCCCGCTCTCGCTCCCGCTCCACGCTCTGGTTACTTAGACCCGAACACCCCCTAGACCTCAAAAAAAAAAAAAGGTATGTTGCAATTTCCCTCCTCCAAATTCATATGCCCAAATTGAATCTGCCCAAATGTTTATTGGAACTAAACTAATGGCCAAATATTTCAAATATTGGATTTAGGTAGTTGACGGAAAGCTTTGCCTGTTTGTGCCCCAAAAAATATTGATTATTCATTTGGGTCCATAATCTAGATTCCAGAATCCAAACAGATGGAATCAGGTTGATGATCCACCAAGCATCAACGCAAACAGGTACTAAAGATTGGATGATGCAAAAAAATTCAGACAACAGGTTTTTTATTTTGTCAGATAAAAAGAGTCATACACCAGTTTCATCCAATTAGACACAGAACGCATGAAACTAGACCTGAAGAAGGTTGTTGGTCACTGTATACAGATACTGAATGTCACCGGTCGATGATGAAAAGATTCATACAACAGTTTCATCTGATAAGGCAGAACACATGAAGCGAGGTACGAAAGAGATCCTTCGCTGATCGATGATGAAGAAAATTCATACAACCGTATTCTTTTGTATTGATGAAAAGAAATGCACAAAAACAGTTTCATTAGATGTAAATAAGGTGGAACCCATGAACTGAGGCTTGGAATTTATGTTCCACTAAATAACTAGCTCAGGTCATGCAGATAAAGAATCTAGCAGAAATGCTGTAACTAATTTGATATCGATTTTTTTTGAACTCCAGTAGTTCAGTGTAGCCAGAAAAAGATGCCAACTCTAAAAACATAATGCTTAAAAAAGAAAAGATCAACCCTAACCAGACACCAAAAATCTGTATGAACAATAACCTTACCTTGATCTCCAAATGAATTGTTCTACTTAGTAATTTCAGGCCCCCCTACAATGAGAGAGCGCAGGAGACTATGTGAGGATCTGATCAGATCAAGTAAACAACTCTTCAAAATCCACTGTATGACTTCAAATTTAATGTTGTCAATTGGAAGGATGGGATTAAAGGGTTTAACAAGGGTGCCCTAATTAGTGACTTAAAGCTCTACAACAAGAACAGAAGTGCTCGATACACTACGATTAAAACAATTCAACAACTATGATCTACCAAGCAAAGTATGAAACTACTTCAAATCGCCTGCTGCAGGAATTGTCCTGTTGTAAGTAAATGTTGCTAACTTCACATAAAAGGGTCAATTGTCAATGAAAGGACTGTTACATATGATATTCATATAGGGCTTTGGTATCAGGTAAAAGCTTGATTTTTTTCATTTGCAATGAAGATGCAACTGAAAAATGACATTTCAGAGTTCAAATTAGTCCTGTAATTTATGTTCCTACTCAATTTTATCCAATCTAATGATTCTAATAAGTTGCCCAAGTGGTTGATAATTAAAACCTAAACTGCAGCTAAAGCAACAACAACAAAAAACACTAAAAAAAGCAAACCCTAGATTTAATCAAAGTAGATCATAACAACAAATGTTTTCAAATCAGAAAGTACACTACAAATTTTAGATTAAACAGAATAAACATCAAATGTCTTCTAATCATCAAAGATCTTAAACTTTGTAGGTAACATTTCAAAACTCAGATATCTAATGATGCTAACAAATTAAAACAAAAACAAGTCTTGATTTCTTGAAAAACAAAAATCTTACTCTCATCCCGAATCCCTAATTCCTTCTACCGCCGAATCCACCAGTAGGCCTGGTAAATACAGGAGCTGGAACCGGATCCGCTTGCTTGACAACACCAGGAAGATCAGACATTCCCAGAGCAGCAAGCATATCGATCGTCTCCTTATCAACCTGGATCAAGTCAGTCTTAATGGCTGATTCCTCTGGAACGAAATCCATGCGTCTTTCTCTCTCTTCCTCCTGCAACTTCAATGAGATTCCACGAACAGGTCCGCGTTGGATTCTCTTCATGAGATGAGTGGAGAATCCAGCGATCTTGTTACGAAGACGCTTTGATGGAATAATGGCGACTTCTTCCAAGATCTTCTTGTTTGTGTGAAAATCCAGAGTCATCCGAGAGTAGTACCTCTCGATCACTTGTCGTGATGATTTCTTCACGGTTTTAGTCCTAACACGACCCATCTTCGATCTTCTTCACAAACCCTAGTTTCTTCCTCCTCTGCTTCCGCTGCTGCTTGCGCTGTTCCGCTAGGGTTTTCCTCTGTCTCTCTCTCTCTCTCTCTGTGTTTTGTGGAAATGAACGAATTAGGGTTTTTAGGGTGTTTGTGTGTGAGAGTGAGAATATAAGATGTGTAATGAAATAGTGTAAGAAATCTGTACCAGTGTGATCTAAGGAACACGTAGCCCTCAATATTTACATATCAGAAGCGATCATCATCCAACGGTTTAAACTGTTTAGTCTAACTGGTGTTAATGGGTCAGTTCCGGTTCAAAAAATTAACCACCCATAACCCAGAACCTACAAAACTCAAAAGCCTATTCTGGTTCTGGTTCTGGTTCATTCGGATATCAAAATAACTTGTATGTGGGAACTGGCTATTATGTAGTGGTTCTGGTTCTTAGGGTTCCAGGTGCCCATTGACACACCAATTAGAAGTTAGAACTAGTTGAGAATCTGAGCCCAACCTAAGGTCTAAAACCTAAACCCAAAGCCCATTCCAAACCAAGCTTGGCCCAATATCATACAAATTTGTTCGGGTCATTTTACAGCCAGACCTCCAAAATCTTATTGGCAGGACTCGGNAAACACATATAGATTAAAATCAAACACGATCATAGTCCGACTCTAATGAGTCTACAGAAAGGTGAGAAATTGAAACTACATTACTATTAAATATCCAAGTCTTTGGAGAGTTAAGCTGTCTCCCTCCTTTTGCAAGATGATTAGCTATACTATAATCAGTACACGGTTGATAATTAACTGTAATATTATGTAAACTATTAATATAAACCATAGCTTCTTCCAAAAGATGCTGATTTCTCCAATGCATAGTTTTTAATAGACCTGTACCCTAGTTCAAAAGAGATCTATTATATGTGTGTACAGCCACATTAGACAGCCCCAGTTCCCCGCACCACCTAAGAGCTTCTATAACACCCAAAAAACTTGAATTTGCATTTGTTATGTTATGGGGTCTGCCAATAATACTTTGGGGTGCCTTTAAAATTTCTCATTTTTGTTCTTCGCACCAGATTTTGAACCCATTACACTCTTACCATCCAACTCATTATACTTTAACACATAATTTATAGCAAAGAAGGGCATGCATTAGAGGGTCAACCCATTTTTCTCTATTGACATGCGCTTAGTCTTACTCTATATGTACAATGGTATGTGGGACCTACATATAGATGATCTGAGGGCTGATTTTGAACTACGTACATGATGGAAATACCATTATCATAAAATATTAGCCTTTGAATCATCCAAGCACCACATATTAATGTAAGTAAGGTGTAAAATTAAGGTGGGTGATAGTAGAACTTGTAAAAAGTTTAAGAATAAGTGTGTGGAACATGTAGAAATTTGAAGAAAAATATTTAATAACATATGCGAGTTACTAGTGTGTGACAAAGCAAATACACACATCTAACATTGACTCAAATATTAGCCAATATAAACCTCCCTATAATGGCGGAGATATATACATATTTAGTTGCCAACCACTAAAAACCTCCTTTTTTTTAAGTAGATAACACCAAAACCCTCTTGGTATCTTACTAATATCATGCAAATATTAGAAATTTTTATACTTTGTGAGTTTTTCGTGGGTGGGGCATTAATGCTATATATTTATGAAATTCGCCATGGACCTACAAAGAAGAAATAAAGTGGTTGTTAATAGAAAATTTTTACACTCATCTGTAAATTTTAACTTTAAACTGTTGATGTCTCTCCAATTAAATTTAAAGTTAAAAAGTGATTTGAATATATTTTTAATTGAATGGGTGTGAATCTTGAGTAAATGTAAAAGATATCTACAGTACTTCTAAAACTAAGAATAATCTAGCATTTTTGTTGCTTATTTCAAAGTTCACTCCAAATCATCATGAATATATACCATTAAAAAAAACTCATAAAAATTGAAGCATTCTTAAAACTTGCATGAATTTGCAAGTACCAACTAGGGCTAAACAATCTTATTATTTTTAATAGTTGTTTTACTCATCAAAAGTCATGTTAGATTTGTTTTCTTTTTTCTTCTATTAAAATAAAGATTTATTTAGAATAGCCTAAAATGTTAGTCTAAGTGGTACGAATGATTTGTTAGTGGAATGGTCAAAAGGTTGGATTGATGACGTTTCGTTTTGGAAAAGCTTTACAACACCCATAAAATAACTACACCTTTTTTACCCTTCAAAAAAAAAACTACACCTTTTTAGAATTAATTCTTCGTTAACACATTTTAAAGATCAAAATCATCTTTGTAATTTTTTTTAATGACTGGGATGTTTAGATCTTGTAGAACATCGGATTAGTCTCTCCAAGTAGTGCCTTACTCTTATTAGTAACTATCTGATAAACCGAATAAATCCTGCGGAATTGGCCACGAAGAAGATTCGAACTCTCAACTTCCAAGTTGTTAGCTAAGTGCTATACTATTAGGCCATGCCCTAATGGTTTATCATCCTTGTAATCACCCAACTTTTAACTTATGATCTTTTTAGCTCATTTTATTTGATTCTCGCTTTACTTCTCCTTCAATATTTAGCTCTCATTTTGACTAATTCGTGTATCATAAATATATGTCGTTTTCATATATTCATCGTCCTAAACGCTATTAACTAGTGGATAGAAAAATAATAATAATAAAAAAAAGAGTCTTTTACTTTAGGACTCTAAAGTTGCACATTAATTACATTTACTATCTTGAATTTAAAACAACTCTCTATAAACCTTGTTTCTGAAGTTACTTACAAAAACTACCCTGATTTTTTAAAATTTCATATTTGCCCTTCATCTCTCTTCCCTTCCCAATAACCGATCGGAGTAGATGACCTGAAATTTTTTTTCAGGCCATCTATCTCCCCCTTTCTCTCTTGCCTCTATCCCCTGTCTCTCTCTCACTTATCTTTCTCTCTTTCCCTCCCACTTTATCCCTCTCTCCCTCTTTCTTTCTCTCTCTTCCCCATCCCCATCACCGATGGCATCTACCACGCTTTCAATTCCGGTACTGTACAGGTCATATGCACAAACCCCAAACACGAGTTGATTCATAGTAAAAGAAACACTAATACCACTGATTGATTACGTTACATACTCACTTTATTAAGTCAAGCTAAAGAAACAATCTATTGAACTAATTAATTAACTCAATCTTTTGATGTATTAAAAGAAATGGAAGAACATATTTTAAGGCTTTTGGATCTCCTCAATAAATGTTAATTAATAAATTCATTAGTTGAATGCTAGTATATTACAATCACTAAATGAGAGCCTATGAACTTATGTGACCTGTACAGGGCCAGAATTGACTTGTACATCGTTGGAACTGAAAGCGTGGTGGATGCATCGGTGATGGAAGGAGGAGAGAAAGAGAAGTGAGAGAGAGACCGGGGGAGAGAGGCAAGAGAGGAAGGGGGGAGAGATGGCCTAGAAAAAAAAATTGAAGTCATCTACTCCGATCGGTTATGGGGAAGGGGAGAGAGTTGAAGGGCAAATGTGGTATTTTAAAAAGTCATGGCAGTTTTTGTAAGTAATTTCAAAAAGGATGATTTATAGAGAGTTATTTTAAATTCAAGATAGTAAATGTAATTAATGTACAACTTTGAGGTCCATAGGGTAAAAGACTCAAAAAAAAAAAATTTACACAAACTAATTGGCCATAACATCTGATATTTATATATGTTCGAGCCACATCATTTGATTTGCTATTGTAGTGTCCAAATAGGATGCCACATCATTTGATTTGCTATTGTGGCTGAGAAGTCGGATCTGATGTGCAAGGACGTCTAGTAAACTTACCTTCAAATGGGAGTAAAANAGACCCGCACTAACTAATGAAGTTGTTAAGAAAGGGAAAGGTAGTTAATTAGGGGCCATCTAGGGCAAGATTCATGGCTCAAGACAAAGGAAAAAAAAAAAAAAAAAAGTAAATCTCATATAATAAATTTCTGTTGATAACTTTAGGCATAATTCTCATATTAGCTTTTGAATGAACCCAAAGAAGATGCTTTCTTTTATGGGATTTGGCTTCACTTTTTCTTTTTTAATATTCGCTATAACTCTTTATTTTAATTTAGTTTCTAAAAGATAAAAAGGTAAAAGCACAATTCAAAAAAATAAACTATTAATTAATTCATTGTATGTTTTTTGCTTGGAGAAGGAGATAAGTATGAATAGATGGGAGTGGTGTTTTATAATCTTCATTATATTTTGGCAAGAGTTAACAGATTAATTAGGTGTTAATTATTCAGGGTGAGGGCAGGTTTTGGACCTTGTTCTACTGGATTTCAAAGTACTTAGAATCGGAACCATTATAATACTAACGATTATAGTTTTTAGCCGTTTATATGGAAACAAAATTAAAAATTTCGTTTTCTAAATAAATGGGTACCACACCCACCTATGATCCAAAAGTAACAAGTATAAGACATTATGTACTGGCCTCCTTTGAGTTCAAATTCTGGCTCTGGTAAAAAAAATATATATATATAACTAGCCTTGCACGGGGTTTCTTTTAAAATTTTTTTTTAAAATTTCTTTATTGCATAATTAGTTGTTTTAGAATTTGAGAAAGGCTAATAGATTGGGCCATATGTTTATAATGTGAATTTTTTTAACCAAGACCTAACAGAGAGGGTTTTGTTAACCCAATAATAAATAATAGATTGGGCCATATGTTTATAATGTAGGTTTTTTTAACCCACACCTAAAAGAGAGGGTTTTATTAACCCAAAGGCTTCATAATAGATTACTTATAAAAAAAATTATTATTGGTATTTATCTCCAATAAAGATTTTTAGACATACTCTTTTATAAAATTAGTGTCACATGCTTATGTGGTAAGGTAGGACCTACTACTTTTTCCTCCCAAAAATATTATAAAGGAATTTCTAACTTATGTGGCAGTGGGACCCACCATGCCTCATAAACATCCGACTTTTGTTTTGTAAAAGCATCCGTCTAAAAAGCTGCAAGTAACAAAAAAGGAATATTGACATCATATACTAAAATATTTTTGACATCATCATCTCCATCGTTATCTTTAATTATATTCAATGTTTTGCTTTCAGTTGTATATGCTTTACAGTTGGGAAAATCTACTCCCACCCTATTTTTAGTTTTTTAACATTTTCAACTTAATGTTTACACCCTGTTTACATCAGTATAGGGATCAACTTCGGGATAATTAAAGGAATGAATTTTTTTTTAGGATGATATTTTTACCATATACATCATCCTCACAAAAATTTAAATAGTTCTAAACATTTTAAATACGTAAATTCTTTATTTAAATCATCCATTATACCTTTAATTTTTAACGAACTTTTAGTAGAATTAAAAAATTTAAAATAATGTAAGTTTTGTAATTATAATCTACATGATAAAAAAATCAGTCTCACTAAAAAATAATCCTTAAATCATCTACAATTCTACATGTGACTCCATAGTCGGGTGAAAACAGGATGTTAAAGTGTCCAAAAGAGAAAAGTGGTATAAAAATCCCTATACAATTTCCACCATTATTTATACCTCTCTCCTTTACTTAACTTTTCCAATGAAAAAAAAAGCCCCCAAAGAACAACGTAGCTATCATGCTAGGTTTGATATCTTTATCCTTTTCAGAGCTTTTACTGAGAAAACCAGGTTTCAAGTGTGAACGGATTAGAGTGTTTTGAAAGATTCTAGGTCGTTCAATATATATATAAAATGAATGATGAGGAGGGATCAAATGCACCTGTTAAACTCTAATCATGTGGGGTTATACGGCGAAGATCTAAAAGTTAATTTTTGATAAAAATGTTATCTAACTCAGTTTGTAAATCAATATGATATCATGTTGTAAAACTTTTAATTCAATCAAAATCAAGTCAGTTATGAATTAACAGAAATTCTCAATATTTTGATGGGTTGATTTTAGAGGACTAGAAGTTTTAGAACTTGTTAATTTTTAATTACGATGACCTATAATCACAAGATGTGAAAATCATTATCAATGAAAATAAGCTCTTAAATCATTCTCGCCTCATTGTGTGAGGTACGACGAGTGCATTTCAAATGATATAGTTGATCCCTCAACCATAATGTACATTGCACAATGGTAAATACAGGTCTGGTCGTTAGGATCTATCTATAATATCAATAAAGCTTTTTGGCACACCCATGTTACAAAACAAATGCCATATACTTATGTGGCAGGGTGGGACCTACCACTTTTCCCCTCCTAAAAGCATTACGAGAAAGTTTTCAACTTATGTGACAATGAGACCCACATGCCACATAAACCATCTGGCATTTGTTTTATAATATGGTCGGGCCAAACAAATATACGCTATATAACCTAGGTCCTAGGACAATATGTATATTTTAACAGAATCTAAGGAAAAATACTATAATTTTGCTCGTACTAATGATCGATCAATGGTGGGTCTCACCACTGGAATTCAAACGCGTAGACCACTTCTAAAGTATTTGACGTCTTGGGGAAGAAGTTTTACATGTCGGTGACATAATTTGTTTTATTATATATAGATAGATTCCTTTTGTACTATGGAAAATTATTTTTGGACATACCAAAGGTTAGAAATGTTGATGTGGCAGGTGGGACCCACCACCATTACCTTGGTTTTTCTAATTGATTTGGCATAGTCCGATTTACTACATGGATAACAAAAACAAATAATTACTTGTATGAGTTTTTTCTTTTTTTTTTGCCACCATATGTTGAAAATTCAATCTAGAAATGACTCCATCTCATGGATTACCCATAGTTGTGGGGGCATGAAGACGATTGAAAGGTTGATTACCTAGTAGAATACCTTTTTTATTATGTATTTCATGGTACATAAAAATTAGTGCACTCTAAAACTTCTAATTTTAATAAAAAATAATGATTAAGGCAAGTTATGTAGGAAATTTTGAGGTTTTCTATCTCAAAACCAAGGTTAAAGGATTGGGGACAAGTTTCTATCACCGAAGTCTTCTCTCTTTTTTCTCATTTCCTCTCTTTTTCCCTCTTTTCTCAAACCCAATTTTTTAAAGGCTTACCATTAATTGTGGTGATGAAAACTCTCTTGGGAGATAGAATTTATGTCGCCCCAATAGAAATTGTACTAGGGCGACAAAAACTCTATGACCCATGACTATTTATGTCGATCCTTCAAACCCCATATCTCAGTGTGAGATTTGGGAGAGTGGAATAGATTTAAAGAATAAGAGACTTCATATTACTTGACCTTAACAACCAAAATTCTACAGCATTTTAAGGGTTTGAGGTATCCACTGAACCTGCCCTCACAGCCGTGGGTAAACCATGGGTCATGAGAAATTGATCTGAATTAAAGTTTGGGCTCTAGTCTTCTTGTTCCCCTAAAATGCTACCTATGGATAAAGTCCAGCATGAAATGGACTAAATTTGATTCCACATCTATCCTATATCAAATTTGGTTTTTGGGGATATATTTAATAATTTCTACTAACATATAATGCCAAAAGGGTCCTCCTTCATCAGCTCGTGCTTATTTCGTCTATCTATGCTTTTGTTGTTTTCTTATAATAATTTAGAACAACAACAAAATTTTAAAAACCTAAAAGGCTTAAAACGTTTTCTACTCTAAAAATAAATACTTCAAAACACATGGATGATGAATTAGAGAGCAAACATGTTTTAAGGCTAGGTCAAGTGTAAGTGGTGAATATTGATAAGGATACGTGTGATGAATGTGATTTATCCCTAATTAAATTTTTATAATTATGTGATATACATTATGATGTTTCTCTAATAGTTCGAGTTTTCATAGGAACTGGTTGTTAACATGGTATACGAACAAAAGGTTCGGGTCTTAATTTGTGGTTGCACTATGAACAAAATGTTGTAGGAATAATTCCCACAATATTCTTATATTCCTTACTCTACATTTTTTTTTTATGATGGGACTATTGTCAAAACTGCAAATTAGAAAGTTTTCGACCTCGAATTGGAGGGACGAAGGCGAGCAAGTGGGAACCCTAAAAAAAATGAGAGCCCACCATACAAATTTTACTGATTTTATGTCACCCAACTCATCTCTCATTTCTCGATAGATGAAGTCTGTCTCGATCAAAATTTCGTCCTTGCTCCTTGTAAGACTTTGACTGAGATAGACTCCATTCACACCTCACATATATTATACGAATAATTTATCGTACATATCTCGAGGTCATCTAACGATATGCACATGTCAGATGAAATAGTAAGAGCTCTCCACAAAGCTTTGTTCCAAGAGCAATACTAGAAGGACACCAAATTTTGACACCAAAGATTACATCTGTTTATTTTATTGATTGAAAACCAATCATGAAAAAGCATTAATTTAATTTCCGAAAATGCTGTTTTGACCGGCCTTTAAATCTGTATAAATATACAGATTTTGAGATCGGTCTCAATAGCACTTTTGTTTAATTTCAGCTCTTCGTACCACTTTTAAAAAGTAGATGTAATATTTGGTGTCAAATTTTGGTGTTATTCTGGCAACTCGTGTCCTCCAAAAATTAAGGTCATGTCATGGTAACAGGATTTGTTCCAAAGTGGCAGTGGTCTCTTCGTGTCCTCCAAAAATTAAGATCATGTCATGGTAACAGGATTTAGGTTCACTCTCCTTCCAGGAAGATTCACTCAATCTTTTAACTACCCACACGCATCGTACGCGTTGGGTCCCAGTACGGAAAGTATGACCATAGGAATCCAACGTGGCATATTATTATTCGTTAATTGAAATTTTTTCACTTTTTTCCTTTATTACCCCTACCGTGACTCCATCATATGTACCGACATCACTCCTACATCGGTTCACTTTCTACTCTTTTAAGAGAGTGGTATTTCCGATATTTATACTAAAATCAAGGACTAATGTGTCCACAACGTAAAATACGAGGATGATTAAATACGCGGTTTTGTCAAGGGCTCCACTTGGTCAAGTCGACTGGCAAAGACACAGCTTCCTCAGCTCCTTCGCTTCCAAAATTCACTTCCCATCGAAATGTTAGAGAGAGAAAGTAGAGAGAGAAACAGAGAACTTTTGATTTCTTTGAAACTTCAATTCTAGGGTTTCATTTTAGAACAGATTGTAGGTTCTTCTTCTTCTTGTTAAATTTTTAGGTTTCTTAATTTTAGGTTTTGGTTGAGGTAGAGAGAGAAAGAGAGAGAGAGTAAAGATGGCTGTACTTTCTTTAGATTCTATGCCATTGGGATTTAGATTTAGTCCAACGGATAAAGAACTGGTGAATCATTATTTGCGGTTGAAGATCAAAGGTAAAGAATCAGAAGTCGAAGTGATTCGAGAAATTGATGTTTGTAAGTGGGAACCTTGGGATTTACCTGGTAAGAACAAAAAAAATTAAAAATTCTTCCTTTTTTCCTTTCTCTCTCTACTTTTTTTGGTTTTGAATATAGGGTTTTTGCTAGTCATGGAGAATTCGATTATGGGTTTATGATCTTTTCCTTAATTAGGTTGTGTACATATATGAAGATGTTATTTTTAGGGTTTCGTATTATGAGTTGAAAATGTTGTGTTTTTTTTCTTCTTTTCTTGATTTTGACTGATTTTGTTGACTGTGTTTTTAGGGTTATCGGTGGTTAAATCGAATGATATGGAGTGGTTCTTCTTTTGCCCACGTGATCGGAAGTATCCGAATGGTCGTCGTTCTAATAGGGCAACAGAAGCTGGGTACTGGAAAGCAACTGGAAAGGATCGAACCATTAAATCTAACTCGAGCTTGATTGGGATGAAGAAAACCCTTGTTTTTTACAGAGGACGAGCTCCACATGGTGACAGAACCCCCTGGAAAATGCACGAGTACCGGATGAACTCTGGACCGGTTCGATTTCGTCCCCTCTCTCTCTAAATTTCTGCATTTTTTCTTCGTAAAATTCGATTCTGAATCGTCATTGGTGGTGGGTTTTCCATAATTTCTACTTTATTAGTTGATGGTAGGTCTATATGCTCCGAAATTCACTTCATTTTTTTGACATTTAGTGAAAGTTTCCTAATTAGACAAATCTACATCTAATTGGACAAGTTTCTGGTGTTAGTATACCTAGTTGCAGAAAATTCTGTGTCGTTTATATGTTGATACTCTTGTTCTGTACCAAGCCTTGTTTAGGGGTGTCAACTGGTTGGTTCCTGAACTACCCAGAGTACCAGAACCTATTAAATAAATTGGTTCTGGTTCTTGTTGGTACTCAAATTAGTGGAACAAAATGGGGATGATTGGTTTTGGTTTTGGTCTTGGTTACTTCTCAGCTGTTCCAATTCCAATTCTCAACACACACTCAATTCTTATGTAAAAATGTTAAAAATTGAAGAAAAATCAAATAATAATATTTGTAAACCAATTTTGGTTCGTTTATGTTCTGTTCCGGTTCCATAAAAAACTGAAGTACCCAAAAAGTGGACCAGGTTACGACCTAGCGGTTCTGGTTTTCAAAGAACCAACACTGAAAACTGGTTCCAGTTCGGTTTGGTTTTCATGAAAACTGCGAAGTATGAAACACTAAACACCAGAAACCCAATATGTTGATACACCATTGGACTTATTCCATGTCTTAGAAGATTTATTTTTTGTGAAATGCTTTAGTTTAAACTAAGTATACAATATGGAGAAAACAACTTAGATAATCCTATAATCGTTTAGATCAAATAAATCACAAATAATAGTTGAAGGTAAGTTTTTTTAATAAATTAAAATTTGTTTGAAAGATGTCTCGGCTTGCATCTTACATGTGAATGTTATCCTTGTTTCCAACATGCAAAGTTTGTGACAAGTATGTCTTTGTTAGATAGCATTGTGTATTTTTGTTTATAGTTTTGACTTTTAAGGATTCGATGTTTCTTTGTTTCCATATATTGTATCAAGTGCTCTTCTGAGTCTAGGGTTTTCCCTATTTTGTTGTCATTATTAGTTATGATTTCTTTCTACCCATTTGTGTATTTAGCAGTATTACTAACTGGTGTTTCTTTCCTTCCCTTACCTTTACAGGGTTCTTTTGTTCTCTGCCGCTTATTCTATAAGCCAGATGAGGAGACTGAATCAAATGGCGATGAAATGGAACCGACTGGTTCATCGCCTACTCCCACCAAATCTTCTCTTGATGATGTCCCTTCATTAAGCCATGTTGTCCAAGAAACTTCAGAATCAGATATGCAAATCAGAAAGCCACAGGTAGATACTGAGGCTGATAAACCAGTCAACATAACATCCGAAGAGCTAGTACCTGAAGAGAGCCACTGCAACAGTAATATGGCTTCTGATGTGGAAGATCGTGAGACAGAAAATGGAGTTACTGAGGTGAGGAGGAAGTATGGTGTTTCTGTTTCTAGTTTCTACTATACCATTTCTCATCTGGAAGGGGTGAAAGAATCAAAATCTAAATCAAGATCACATGTTTAATTCACGTACAATACACAAATTTTATAATTTTCCGGAAAATTTGTTTTAAACATCTGCATTTCTCAAGCTGCAATAATAGAAGTTGCGAATTATATGGATATGTCGTATTATTTGCTTATTATACATGAATTAGTTCTGAATCATTTAAGAAAGATAGTTAAAATGTGAAAAATATATTGATTTTTTTCTTCATATGTTAATATTTCAACCATATGCCGAATTGCTAACAAGGATCTTGTTTTTTTTTTTTTCGCCTTTTCAGGTGGGTCCAATGCTGGATGAGAGTTCAAGGATCCCTATGGGGTCAACACTTGAGCCACTGGATTCCAAGGTTTTCTCCCCATTGCATTCACAGATGCACGCTGAGCTAGGATCCTATAACATGGATTTTCCCTTTGCCAATGACTTTGACATCGACTATAATGGAATGGTACTTCAGGATTGTCTTGATGAGCAGGATATCTCTGTCACAAACTTTTTGGAGGAGGTTCTCAATGATGAGGAGCATTCCTGTGAAGAGACTACTAGTCTGAAGAATTCAGGTGTCGAGAATAATCCCCACAGTGATCATATTCCTGTGTTGCAGGGCAGACCTCAGATGTATGTATCTGGCAAGGATAGTGGATCATGCAGTGACACGGACACCGAAGTGGCACTAGCACAGGTAAAAATGAAAACCTCATTAGGGGGTGCCAATGGTTACCCCTTTGCCTGGAAATGGGATGGAACTGATTTTCTCAGTTCCGGTTCCACATATTTCAGTACTTGAACTGGAACCACTATTATAACTGGTTGTGGTTCTGGTTCTGGGTACTTTGATATCCATTGGAACCGGTACTGAACCAGAACAATATTTGGAGCCAACAGGCGGACAAATATTGTTTTCTCTTTAATTTTCTATTATTGTTTTATATTTTTTGCATATAAAAATTATACATTGAAGAATAGGAAGCAAAATACCCGAGAATCCACCGAAATCAGTTGTCCCAGTTCTGGTTCACCTATTTGAGTACCTGAAGCGACGAGAACTGCAGCTGTCTTAATAGGTTCCAGTTCTGGGTAGATGACCGAGTGAAATGGACTCGACCTGTCAACTTCCCTAAAGCTCATGCTTGTGGGCAGAGTTAAATGGAGGTTCTAAGACCACGCGTCTTTCAGTCCCAACATTTGACTTGTATGGAGTTAGCAGCCAAAGTGTGTGTTGTTTCAGTTAGCCAGCTCAGACCTCGTGGGTTGAAGGATCCATGGGACTGTAACCCTTGAGATAATCTAGCTTTGTTGAATGGTCCCTTTGTATTCATAGGAAAATCCTGTTCTTCAATAATTCACTCTTTCTATGTTCTCCCTGTGTACAGAACTCTTTGGATTTCAAGAATGCATGGTGGTTTAACGATCCTGCAAGTGCAAATGGTTATCCACAGATTCAGAATTCTTTAGGGTATAACAGAACTGAAGCTGCTTATGTTGGGGAGTATGGGATGGGAAATATGGGTTTCATGAAGGATGAGTCTATTGGACAAGATGCTTCCTCTGCTGATTCGACCATGGATTCTTACTGTTATGCTTTGGATAATCTTGAAGAACGAATCTATCCGAATAATTCTGTCAACAACATTGTTGGCGTTGGAATCAGCCATGGACAATTACAATCAAGCTCTCAGAACTTTATGACACAGGGAACTGCCCCAAGAAGGATCCGTCTGCAAAGGAAACTTTCACGTAGAGGCAGAGTAGTTTCCTTCAGAGGGAGAGACTTTAGCTGCAATGCAGAAGAGAATGAGACTAAACCCACAGTGACCCATGTAAGTATTTGATCAAGTGCAAGTAGTTTTTGATATTGTGATAACTATATTAATTCATTGGTTCTGAACTCTGTAATTTTTTTTTGCTGGTTGCAGGTTTCTGAAGATGCTAAGGAATCTACCAGCAAAACCACCACAGATGAGCCTAAAAAGGAAGACAGTTCTGTCTCCATTGTAGGTTCTAACGATAAGAAGTCTGAAGGATCAGAAACAAGGTTGAGGTTGAGATCAAGATCTAAGAGTGATGGTGAAACGGGCGAAGATCTAAGCAGTCGGTCCCTGCTCGTGAAGGCAACTCCGGCTCGTCGGTTAAGTTACTTGCATATTTCTATAGTCTTTGTGGTCCTAGTTTCAATCCTTGTCATGGTCTTTACCGGGGGATGGAGATGCATTAGGTTGTTGTCTTGATGGTTAGATACTGTTGAATGTTTATTGTGGTATAGTGTAAAAAAAGAAGGGATAAAGGTTTATATATATATAGTATAGTCTATGGTGTAATAAAAGAGGTTTATGTAGTGAAAGGGATATTTGAGTTGTTTAGGTCATATATATATATTTCTATAAAAGAGTAGTTTTTTTTCTTTTTGTATAAATTTTGTTCATGTGTTTCACTTCGGATTGGGATTCACTTCTAATTTCTAAGTTTTTTTTTTAACTTAATTTAATTTTATTTTGGGAGGAAGGTAAAGAATGGTATTAAATTGAATGAAAAATTTGTAAAGAGAAAGAAATGATGTACAGTGGCAAAACTGTCCTAAAAAATATGTAGTAATTCTTCATAGAAGAAATACAAGGGTTCTACTGCAACAAATACAAGCCTTTGTTTGGTTTAGAGGGGACTAATGTCTGTCCTTCAGTCCTTATTTGCTAGAAATTAGCCGTACCCCCTAATTTTAGTTGCATTTAAGGTTTTTTTTTTAATCTTAACACCCATTTATTCTCACACTTTTGTTACACCATATGTGTGGGGCCTAAATAGAGATGATTTTACAATTAATTTTTTTTAAAATCTATCCATAATTGATTAAAAAGTTCTAGTTGTGTGCTTCATAGTCCATTCACTTCATTTTCATCGATAAACAATACCTGAAAAAAACAACCAAAAGAATCTTGGGGTGAGAGAGGCTCGAACTCTCGACCTCAGGATCACTCTTTTCAGCTATGAGACCTACGCGCTAGCCAACTGCGCCACCACCCCTTGTTGCTAATATTGAAATTCGTTTTACTTTCATAAGAATCTTAGAAGGTAACGCAGCTTTCACTTTGTGAAGTTAGGTGGTGCAGTCATGGTCATTCCTCTCAAACTCATACATAGCATCATTTCTTGTCTCATATTTCTTTTGCTGATGTTCCAAGTTTGAACTGATTTTTTGTTTTTTTGGTTCTTACAGATGGGTGGTAGTTTCTTACTTCTTCTATTCCTGCAAATTTTACCTCTATTTTCTGCTTCTGTTTCTACATTTCATGGTGATTATTACGATGAGAGCTACTCAACAAAGCTTATGAAATTAGCCCAGAATGAAAAAGATTGGTTGGTATCAATTAGGAGAGAAATTCATGAAAACCCAGAACTTAGATTCCAAGAATACAAAACTAGTGCTCTTATCCGCAGAGAACTTGATAAACTTGGTGTTTCTTATGATTTCCCCTTTGCTAAAACTGGCGTGGTTGCTCAAATTGGTTCTGGTTCTGCTCCAATTGTGGCTCTTAGGGCCGACATGGATGCTCTCCCACTGCAGGTACATTAAACCCATCTCTTCATTTGACCTGAATTGCTTGTATATATGTTTAATTTTGTGTTCTGATGAAAAGGCTTTGATTTTGTTGGGTTTTTTGAATTAGGAACTTGTGGAGTGGGAACATAAGAGTAAAATTGATGGTAAAATGCATGGTTGTGGACATGATGTTCATGTCACAATGCTCCTTGGGGCTGCAAAACTGCTTAATCAACGAAAAGATAATCTCAAGGTTAGTGTTTACTTTTTTAATCTTTCTTATGAGTTTTATTTTTATGGTTGTATTGGATTTTATTTTGAATTCCCAAGGTAATGAGATTTTGGATAGCTGCAATAGTACTACTTGTCTGTGGTTGACCTTAACAAGACTAGACCTTACTGGAGTTGTACAATGGAAGTCATTAAATCTTTGACCTAATCAAATTTGGGTTCTTTGGAAGTCTGGGAATGAGTATATGTACATACTTTTTTTTTGGTAGGAATGACTGAATGTGTCTATGTTCAGGATAAAGAATTCGCTATTCTGGATATCATTCTTCATCTAAAGGGGTGTCATAAGTATATGGGGATATATGGGTCCAAATTTGAAGGTTTCGTTTTAGATGGGATGCTCTGATGAGCGCTTAGTATGTATCTTTTTATTGTTTAGCTGGTTGGGGTTTGGCTCCTCCCATCATCCTCTCTTCGGCCGGCATTTCTGCTTGTACAGTCGTCTTTTTTGCAATAAAAATGTTTACCCACTCATTTAAAAGAAAACCTTGAACTCTTGTCTTTCATTTGCTTAATATTTGTGGCTGCCTTATGACTTGACATAGGGTGAGTTTCTGAGTTATAACTAGCCTATGATAAATGAAGAATTTTATTGGAACAAAGGCCTTTAAGTATGATTTTTGGAGAACTTATTAACTATTACTCCGTTTGCTAAAAGCTCGTCTACTTTTGTACGTTTAATTGCCATCTAATAAAGCTTGTAATTTTCTTTCTGATTGGTATGTCCATGACAGTATGACACAAGTAACAAGACACCATGCAGGAGACTCCAGTACAACTATGGAAGTAGAAAGTTCGTTTATTTAGTTTTCTTGATGTAACTATTATTATTTACAAACTAAATGTGTAGCTTTGTAGTGCTTCAGCTTTGACCAAAATTTTTGAATTAATTGAAATACTTTAAACTATTTTGCTATTTGATGAAGGGAACAGTGAGACTACTTTTCCAACCTGCAGAGGAGGGGGGTGCAGGTGCAGCTCACATGATAAAGGAAGGTGCTCTTGGTGACGCTGAGGCGATATTTGGAATGCACATAGATTACCTAAAACCCACAGGAAGCATAGCATCGATTGCTGGACCAGCACTAGCTGCAGTATGTTTCTTTGAAGCAAAAATAGAAGGAAGAGGAACAAGTGCTGTGGAACCTCACTTGAACGTGGATCCAATAGTTGCTGCATCCTCTGTGATTTTGGCTCTACAACAGCTCATATCAAGGGAAACAAATCCCCTCCATAGTCAAGTATGCGCCTAATATGAACATTTCTTGAACTTGTGGTTTCCTTCTGACATCATTTTTTGTGCAATTTAAATCCTCGACGGTATTTTAGATGGTTACAAATCTAGAGCTATAGGTAATGACAGAGCTCCTAAAACAGTATAATGTAGTCCTAATATGATCCAAAACTTTCAACGATATGGTCAAATTCCGTTTTGAATAATATGTTTAGTATTTTATTAGAGCAATGCTAGTGATTAAATTTGGCATTCAGACGTTCTTAACCAACTTACTTTTATTTGCAAGGTTCTCTCTGTTACTTATATCCGAGGTGGCACAGCAACGAATGCCATTCCTCACATTGTTGAATTTGGCGGTACTTTAAGAAGTCTAACCACAGATGGTCTGCACCAACTTCAGCAAAGGGTGAAAGAGGTATCCAACATCATGAACATTTACTACGTTCTTTTTGTATTTGTTTCTACATACCCTTTGCCATTTGGATGAAAAAAAATCTATAATGAACGACGAAATAGTGCACATAGACTTCATTTTCTTTTGATTTCTATTGGGTTTGCACTGAAGTAACCACAGGAGACCTTCTGATACCGATAAAAAAGGAAAAGAAAAGAGGAGTCCTTCTGATAAATGCTTACATCAAAACAAAATTAAGTTCTTTTACATGATCAGAGGAATCTGTACTTTCACCTTCAGTTCCGAGAACCTTCCCTCTGTTGTTCTTTTCTGATGTAAAACATGTAACTATTACACCTTAGAGAAACGCTCTAAACTCAGTTCCCTTTTATTATTAGGATTACTAGTTTAAATTTGTTTTTATTTTATAATTAGAATAGGATTTTAATCTAATTATTTTCTACATCTGAAAAAATAAGGGATCCTATAGTCATTGTACATCGTCACTTCAGCTACTATCATCAATCAATAAACACTAGAGCAATTTCTCCAAGTTTATTTTTTTCTTAAGCTTCCACCATATTTTATTTTCTGTCATTTTAGCTGCCCCAAAAAGATTTTCGGCTGTCCTCTCTTCCCAAAGAAGAAGAAACTCTTGCATGAATGAAATAAGCCTGTATTAGAGAGCAGAGTCTTTGAGTCTATCTTTAATGTATGGAACTACTGCAGGTTATCGAGGGACAAGCAGCTGTGCATAGATGTAAAGCTTTTGTTAACATGAAAGAAGATGACTATCCATCATACCCAGCTGTCATGAACGATAAAACCTTGCATCAGCATGTGGAGAAGGTCGGCAGACGTTTACTCGGTTCCGAAAATGTTAAAAAGGGTAACAAGGTGATGGCTGGTGAGGACTTTGCCTTCTATCAAGAAGTGATTCCTGGTGTAATGTTTGGCATTGGAATTAGAAATGAAGAAGTAGGTTCAGTTCACTCCCCTCATTCACCTCACTTCTTTGTGGACGAAGATGTCCTTCCAATTGGGGCAGCGGTAAACACTGCACTTGCAGAGTCATATCTGAGCGAGCACCAAGATTCTGTTAAGAAAGACCTTACTTATTGATTGAAATCAGTAAGATCTTATCAACTTTTTATGTATCAGTCAGCTCTTAGAAAACTTGGTAGACAGTCATTGTACAAAACTCAAATAAATCCTAAACTATGGGTGCATGTTTGCACCCACGACTTCTTTTTTAATTTTGTTTTTCAAACAAAAAAATGTCATAACTTTAAAAATACAATTATATTTTTGGAAATTCAAAATCTTCGAAATGATACCAGTCAACAATAATTCTTGGCTTCTTTTAAAGAAAAATTGAATTTTTTTATTAGATAATTAGAAAATTTAGTTGTTTTAGAATTTGAATTTATGTTTATAATGTAGATTTTTTTAACCCACATCTAAGAGAGAGGGTTTTGTTAACCCAATAATAGATATAGATTGGGCAATAGGTTTATAATGTAGGTTTTTTTAACCCACACCTAAGAAAGAGGGTTTTGTTAACCCAAAGCTTCTCCTATAGTATACTATATATATATTTCATTTTTTACATAATGCTAATTTATTTTTCCAGAATATAAACTTCGTTTTTCATAAATTTTTTTTTCTAAATTGCATCTAAATTCGAATTTCTATGTTTCAAAACCAGGTAACATCAAAAAAAGAAGTGAAGATCTCGATGGGTTCTTTCCAAATATATAAATTTTGTCCAAATCTGTTACTAAAAACAGTATGCAAAAATATGTTTGCTCAGATAAATAGAGTACTTTTACAACTAGTATTTTTATTCGAATTTGCGTGTCTCAAAACCTAGTAATATCAAAGAAGATGGAAAATCTTGACGAATGCTTTTCATATA
This sequence comes from Macleaya cordata, assembly GCA_002174775.1. NCBI lineage: Eukaryota > Viridiplantae > Streptophyta > Magnoliopsida > Ranunculales > Papaveraceae > Macleaya > Macleaya cordata. The sequence continues at coordinate 259,022 of MVGT01000164.1, read as the reverse complement.
TATATATATATATGTC
>MVGT01000164.1:224665-258992 GCA_002174775.1 Macleaya cordata | reverse complement strand
GAAGAAAATGTTCTAATTGAAACTTATGTTGTTCTGATGACCTTTCAGATAAGTTTTTGGATAGAAAAGAGGGTGAAATGATGAAAGGAGATCACTTTTAGAAGTTCAAATTTCACATTTGTACAATTAAATTTCAAAATCTTTTTAGAATGTTCTTGTTCATTTTTTTAAAAAAAATACATGTTGAATAGCTGAGATTTGCTGCATGATCTATGCAGCAGCCAGGTGACAATATTTAGCATTAACCAAGAAATGGTATAGGAGCTACATTCTAACCCATTATTCATTTCCATTTTTGAAAGTGAATCTGGGTTTTGGATGTGAGAGCCAAGAAGAAATCCACCGACCAAATGTGTTGAATTGTTCCACACTCAAAAGTTTTAGAGTTAAAAAAATTCTTTTTATGGAACTTAATTAGGAGCTTTCCATTAAAACAAACACATAAAAAATATTTTATTGTGTAAATTATCTTTCTTGTCATTCTTTTATCAAACAGGCAGTGTCCAAAGGCCAAGGTTGATGGCTGTTTCAATGAAAAATGATATAAAAAGGTGGGACAATTAGACTTTAAACCCTAATATTATGACTAGTTTTGAGTTTAGAACCCTGATTTTGTCCAACACTGACTTTTGAACTTATTAACGTTCCTGTCCATCTTTCCCTAACCTAATTTTGCACAGACAACAATTTGAACGAAATGTGAGGATGTTTAAGCAGTTTTCCCATGTATTTTGCCAACGGCGGAAACGTTAAAATGAGGTATAAAGTAAGTATTGGACAAAATCAGGGCTTAATTTCAAAATTGGTCATAATACTGGGTCTAAAGTCTACTTTATCCCTAGAAAGAGTGAATTTAAATTATTTATAAACCATTTAAGTTGAATATATTTTTTTTTTGTATACATTAAAAATGTGAGAGTAATTAATGAAGGGAATTCCAATAGAAATCAAGGTTTTCTGTGAACTTAACAGGGTTTTGATACATATTGTTAGCATATCATGTTACTTTTTAGGGTTCATCCCTATTGTGGGTTGTGGGAAAAAGGATGGCATGGCATGCTGCACAACTGTAGGACATGTAAGACCACAACATTCATGCACAGTCATAGTTCATGAGTCCATGGTGTGAAAGTGGAACTGGACCCAGTGGACAAAAAAAGAGAGAGAAGCCAGTAGAGAGATGGGGTAACTTTGGCTTTGTTAGGGGTCCCATATTTGCATGCTTTCTTCTATTACATGCATTGAATCCAAGTCTGTATACACTCTAGCATTCCTAGAATGCAACCCATCCAATGTCACACCAATCCCCACACCCCCTCTCTCTCTAAGTCAAAGATTTCATTTGTTGGCAAAGGTTTTTAGAATCTCAAACAGTTGGGACTTTACAGCATGGGTCTCTCTCTCTCTTTCTGATTATTTTGCCATTTAGGTGACATGCCATGTTATTTGTTCTAAAGGTTTGAAAATGGAAAGATTGAACTTTCAGCAAGAAACACTAGTCTCTGTGAGAGAGAATGCCTTGATAAAAGGTGAACAAACCCTAAAAGCATATTATAGTACTGTTCTGTTTCAATATTTAAGATAGGTAGACCCAGAAGAATCAGGATAATCAATTCCCTTCCCATTGATTGATATTAGTTACCCATCTGTTTATCCAATAATGTAGAAAAAAAAAAGCACTGGTTCATGCCAATTTAGGTACCAATGGTTCTCATCCTAAATGCTTCAATGGTTCTGGTTCTGTTCTGATCTTAATCTTAGCAACACTAGACAAGGATTATTTTATACCTCCAAAGTATACTAGACAATAATAATACCTAGAAGAAAAGTATTATAGACAATAATCATCTCCTACAAAGCATGGCATTCCTTAATAGAGGAATTTTGAACTCTGTGGAATCTCCTCTTATTAGAGGTCTTTAATAGACCATCTGTTAGGTCTGCTTTTTTTTTCTTCTTTCTTTTGATTCTTTCTTCATTTTTACTTCTGGTCTTCCAAGAAAAAACAAAAGATGCAGAAAATGTATGGTTGCTAATTAAATTAGTTTTTGTCGAATGCAGGTAAAAATGTACTCAAAATCAAAATCGAAAGTTAAGGAGTCGCCACCTATGAACAGGTAGTAGGTGGAATCCACGGCGAATCCCATGAATGCTCGCCAAGTGTCGTGTCGATGTTCTAACTTCTAAGTATAGGTGGTAATCATGATTAATGTCTTAAATACTAAAAATTACAAAAATTCAATCTTTAAAGAAAAAAAGCTAAAGTTTTGGGTAGTTTGAATATGTATACTTTTGTTACTAGACTAAGCAAGTCTTGTTGATACTTCTAAGTTGTCCATTTTCTTGTAATCATCTTTAATTAGAATCTCTTAAACCGACCAACTTAATCTATTATTATTATATATATCCCTTTTTAAAGATCAGAATTTAGTTCTACTACAACCTAACTTAATTTTTTGGTATTCTCTTTTTGGATGATTTTCATTTTCAATTTGAAAATTGAGAGAAAGTTGGTGGTTGATGAATTTTAGGTTTTCATAATTTTGATTTGGTAGTTGAGGATTAGAAATTTTTGTAACCCCACCCTTTAATCAGGGACTTTCTGTTGCCTTCAGGTTGTCCCATGCTGAGTCATCTCCATGTGGTTGAATGACTCAGTTAGATGTTCTTTTAATTTCTTTCTACATTAGTCAAAGAAAAAGTCCCATCTTTTAATCTTAGAAAGACTTGGAAAATATTACTTGTATTTTTTTTGTTTTTAATTTAGAAACCCTGAATTTGCCTTTTTCTCACCTTACTAGATCCATCCAGCATCTAATCAACTTCTATGTAAAGTTTGAAATCAACCCAAACTAAATTAGGTTATCTATTATGTTAGTTGAGATCATTTGTCTAGAGATCCTAAGTATCATCTATTTCTTCTTTCTTACTTGATGTTTTCCCATCCAAGAAGGGTCCCACCATTGGCCCATCTGCTCCAATTTATAGGTTCAGGCCTGCCTACTTATGTATGGGTCTAACCCGCCTATTATGTAATGCATTATAAGCATACTCCGGATGTATCTTTTGATTTTATTTTAATAAATCGGTTAGAGTTTTTTTAACTCCGGCTTATCGTCCAAAAAAAAAAAAAGAAAAATTCAATGGTTCAGAATTGGGATTGATTTATGAGAAATTGAGTGGCATTTGAGGTACCCAACATGAAGTATGTATAAATGGTTCATTTATATCAATTTTCACAAAAGTAGGAGATAGAACTACTATTTTATTTCCACCAAAATGATGTACAAATTATTTGAGCAAGGGAAAAAATGAAGGAAAAGAGTACGGATTTGTTTTATGTGTTTAAAGAATAGGAAAATAATTATTTTTGAGGTGGCAAATATTCACTACATATATTCTTCTTTTTTCTTTCTCTTTTTTTGTTTCTCCTTTTTTTGTTAAATTTTATTTTATTTTCATATTTTTCAATCCTTCACAATAAAGCATTTTATTAATAAAACAAATGAGATACCCTTGTTTTTCATTGTTTACATTTTAATTGGTATTAATTTGTCACGCTTTTAAGTCGTGAGCGCTTAGAATTTCAATTGCAAATAAACAATGGATTCTAGGTTATTTTTGCTAAATTCACCCAATTCTATGAAATTCAAGCGCAATTAAAATATATATAAAAATCCTTATTTCAAGCTTTTACTTTCTTTTTTTATCTTCTTAAATGATGATATTAGTGATTGAGATGGTGAGTATTAATTTTGAGACGAATCAAACTATCTAACTTTAGAAGTACTCCAAAATTTATTGTGATCAATCCAAACCAAGCAGAGTTCAAGAGGGATGGGAATTAAACTTACAACAACTTAAACTGATATAGGTGACCCACCACTACAATGGTGATGATTGCAGGTGGTAAGCTGTTTTTTTTTTTAATGAATGCAACAACCTAAGTGAGAGTTCCATTGAATCAGATTTCAGGTTGGATTATAGTCACAATCAGAGAAGTTTCATGTAAGTATCAATCACCCAAAAGATGAGAGAACCCATGTCCTATCAAACTAGGAAATGAAGATAAGGATGATGATAGGATTACTAAGATGGAATGTATGGATGGGCAGTGAAAGAGAGAAAGAAAGAAATCTAGAGAGAAAGTAAAGTTTAGAGAGAGAAAGAGAGAAATTTAGAGAGAGAAAGTAAAGTTTAGAGAGAGAAAGAGAGTAGTGTTTGTGTTTTGCAAAGTTTTTTTTTTTGTAACCCGGCCCAACATAACATAAAAAAGAGAAAGCTTTTCTAAGCTACACCAACAACTCCAAGGCCAATAACAACACCAACCCACGTGAAAGCTTGTTAACATCTCTAGATCTAAACAAGCAAAAAAACCTGAAACTTTCATGTACTCACTTTCATTCCCATCCCAAGAAAAAGCTACACCAAACCTCAATAAAACTGTACTATATTTTGATGTGGATCTGTGGATTGCCACATGGCATCCTCTTTTAGACCAATTGATTTATTATATATTATATTAACGGGTCGATTTTCGGGTTACGGTTCGGGTATCCAGCTTTTCAAAACTTAAGTAATTAGAGTGCGGAATAGGAACGGGAGCATCCAATTAAAAAATACTCAAAAGCTTCAGAAAGCCTTAGAGTGAAACACCAGGAGTGTGGTTTGAGAGCGGAATAAGATTCCAAAGTAAGAGTGTCACTTCTTTAGTGTCACTTCTTTACAACGGTTCTGATTATTAAGCTTGGAATCCGAATTTGTAATATCCAATGGTTCCGGTTCTTGTCAAATTTAATTTGAATTCACAAAGAGATGGGGTTTAAAACTCTGTTTTGAATCTAGCCGTTCCAAATCCTAACGGTTATAATTCTAGTAGTGAAATAGATATAGAACTGTAACCAGAATAATTGGTTCTGAATCTTCTGATTCCTAGTGGTTACCAGGTAATCTGATACCCCATTGACACCCTGCTAGGCTGCTACTGAAACCAGAATATTTGTTTAGTTGCCCACTTTTTAGTGCCCATAAAACTTTGGTTGTTCTATTTGCAGTAGTTATTGATTTAATCCTTCTCATCTAATTCTTATATAACCATTACATTTGAATTTTTATTTTGGGTACTCTAATCTGATGGCTAGGAATGATCAATCAAGCTGATTTTTTAATAAAAATTTATTATTCAGTGGGACCCAATAGTGGGTGTGTTCCACATGAAAAATTTGCTCCTCTCACCCTTTCTCTCACCAACCCATTTTTCTCTCTTCCCTCTATAAGTTTGCCTACCCATCCATGGATTTCTCTCCCCTTCTCTCTCTTGTCTCTCTAACTCACAGCCTTGAAGAAAGAAAACAAAACAAAAGAAAGAATTAAGTAAGAGAGAGAGGTTCTCTCTAAATATTAGGGCTAGTGGCATTGCATGTGCTTAGGAATCACTGTACTTTATATGATATTAACAACACAACCATCCATTACCATCCCTCAGTACTTATATCTATAAAACCCACTTCCCTCTTTATTCAGTCTCCCTCTTTTCTTCTTCTCTCTCTCTCTCTCTCTCTCTCTCTCTCTCTCTCTCTCTCTCTCTCTCTTGTATAGAGACCTAGCTAGCTAAATAAGTTCAGCTACTTCTCATTTTGTTTGATAATTAAGAACAATGGGTGAAGAAGTTAAACAGGTAATTGGGTTCATCACATTTTTTTTTTGTGTGGGTTTCATTTGTTGGGATTTTGTTGGGTTTTAATTTTGGTTTTTGTTTTCTGAATTGAGCAGGAGGAACCTAAGGCAGAAACTAAGCCAGAAGAGAAAAAAGAAGAAGAGAAAACAGAGGAAAAGAAAGAAGAAAAAACAGAGGAAAAGAAAGAAGAAAAAGCAGAAGAAGAAAAGAAAGAGGAACCAAAACCACCAGCCCCTGTTGTTTTGTTTGTAGATATGCATTGTGTAGGATGTGCAAAGAAGATTGAGAGATCAATCATGAAATCCAGAGGTCTTTATCTCTCTCTCTCTCTCTCTACATTTGTCTATTTCTCTCTCTCTCTAAAACTTATTTATGTGTGAATTAACAGGAGTTGAAGGAGTTGAGATAAATATGGCAACAAACCAAATTACAGTGAAAGGGATAGTAGACCCACAAGCCTTATGTGCTAGAATTCAGAAGAAAACCAAAAGAAGAGCTAAAATCTTGTCACCATTACCTGCGGCAGAGGGAGAACCCATCCCACAAGTTGTTACTTCACAGGTCTGGTACATTAGACAGATCTTTGAAAAACAGTAACCCAATTTAGAAAAATAAAATAAAAAGTGCTTAAGAGTGATAAGTAATTAAAATACATTTCTCATTCTGACTTTTATGTGTTTTTGGTTCTTACTTCAGGTTAGTGGACCAATCACTGTAGAACTAAATGTGAACATGCATTGTGAAGCTTGTGCTCTGCAACTCAAGAAAAAGATACTTAAAATGAGAGGTATATTTCATTCTTATTTGTCATTTTTCTGCATTAAGAAACTTTTAAAGAACAAAAAAGAAAAAGAAAAAAGAAAAAGGAAAAAAAAAGGGAAAAAAAAAGAAAAACAGACTGGGGGTTTTGATTCAGATCCTTCATTAATTTGGCATATTGGTAATGTCCCCCTAGATTATTTAGACTTATGACTTATAGTATGACTGAAAAATGAAAAAGACCCCCTTCTCAATGATCAAATACTGAGAGATGGGTCTGAAATAAAAATAAAAAAATTTAATGGCATTTCTTCGTATTTATGGTCAGACCCCAGTAAAAGAGTCAAATATCAAGGGTGAAACTCTTAATTCTTTTGAACATAGGGAGGCACGTTTAAATTATAAAAATACTACAAATGCAGCTTTTAGCCACGGTTTTAAACTCTTAAGCGACGGTTTCTTCATCCTCATATCAAAACCGTCGCCAAATACGTAAAGTTGTGTTAGAAACTGTTTTCACCACGGTTCAGTGATCCAAAAACCCGTGGCTATAGATCTTTAGGTACAGTTTTAACCGTGGCAAAATCTTTATTTTAAAATAGTGATTCTAATGAATTAAGGACATATTTTTATAGGGGTTCAAACCGCGGAGACAGAGTTGAGTACTGGGAAGGTAACGGTAACGGGCACCATGGACGCCGACCGACTCGTTGATTACGTCTATAGACGTACTAAAAAACAAGCCCGAATCGTTCCACAGCCCGAACCTGAACCAGTGAAAGAAGAAGAGAAGAAAGAAGAAGGAGAAAAACCTGCAGAGGAAGCGCCAAAGCCCGAAGAAAAGAAAGAAGAAGAAAATGGAGAAAAGAAAGAAGAAGAAAAGAAAGAAGAAGAAAAGAAGGAAGATACTAACAATGGTGAGAATAGTAGTAATGAAGAGAAAGGTGGTGAAAATAATAAGGAAGAAGAACAAGTGAAAGAACTAGAATACCATGAAGTACTCCAAAATGAAGAAATAATGAAGAAGATGATGTATTATTATCCACCCCTTTATGTGATTGAAAGGGTCCCACCTCCTCAACTCTTCAGTGATGAAAATCCAAATGCATGTTGCATTTCATGATCAAAACATCATCATCATCATCTCATCTTCAAATTGGATCAAATTAATGTATTTATATTAAAATTAATAGTACTTTTTTAGTTATAAATTATATATAATTAAGATTAAGTATATAGAAGTAAGAGAAGTTTTTTATGCTCATGAGAATGTACCATGAATGGAATGGAATTTGTATTGGAATCAATTAATAATTAAATCATTCCAATGTATTATTATCTTTTTTTTTTTTTTTGTAGTTTTAGTATGTGTATAGTTTTGATATATTTTTGTAATATTGTATGTGTTTAATATAATGTTATTGTACATAAGTATCTATTTCTCTCACATGGTCTTTGTTGGTTACAGTGTTTTAAAACTTGAAAACCCTATTCAGAATTCAATTAACTTGAGATCCAACCTTGGGAGTTGATTAAATTATTGATCAGGTTTTGACATAACTTTTAAATAAAAAAATTTCACCCTTAATTTCAATTATCCAACTGTTATAAACAACAGACGTATGGTTGAAGTGAATGGTCCAAGTATGATGTCACCAAATTAACTATAAAAACTGAACATATGCCAATTTGTTTACGACCTAATTACCTACATTACAACAAATCCACAATAAAAGAAGTTAGGGGATTTTGGCAAAAACCTCCTACTTAAAATGCATTTTAAGATTTAGTCCAACAAACATTTTTTTCACAATAAAAATTAGGGGATTTTGGTCAAAAACTCCTACTTAAACTTATTTTAGGATTTAATCCAACAAATATTTTCTTTTAGTCTAAGGTCTCTAGGTAACTGACTGAAACTTTTTCCGAAGAGGGTTTCAGTCTGTGTAATTTACAGACTGAAACCCTCTATTACACAGACTGAAACCCTGTATCAGTCAGTTATCCATGGGTCTTAGACTAAGAAAACGTTTGTTGGGTTAAATTCTAAAATATATTTTAAGTAGGAATTTTTGACTAATTTTTTCTAAAAGGGCTATATATATATATATTTGCAACAATATATTTTTATTGTTGTAAAATTAAATATATGTGGAATTAATCACCTTTTGTCAACGTTTAATATAATTCAAATATTTAGTGCAGGTCTATATTGCTAGTCACTCCACGAGAGATACACTTGGAATATGATTCCAAAATACAGAAAAAAAAGAAGGAAAAAAAAAGAGAGCAAACAATATATGAAAATGAAAAATAATAAAAAGTAAAATTATATTTTGCAAAAGAGATGCTTACCCGGGAGAACAGAAGAGAGAGAGACTGTGACTTTACCCCCAAAAAGGCAGCAAAAGTAAAGTTTTGAATTCTCCCATAAAAAGGTTTGAACCCACTCGGAATTCCATGGATTCTTTAACATAGTTTACACTTTACAGGGGCAGTCAATGTGGATTTAGATGGATTTTGATGGATTTTAGAGTCTTATGTTTCTTTAATTCCTGAATAAGCCGGTTCCGATTTCGATATTGATTGGTTCTTGGGTAAATCGGTTCCTATTTCCTAACATTTAATTCTTATACGCAGTAATGTCGAAAATATTCAAATAGTAGAAAAATCAAATTAAAAACTTCAATATTGATAAATTAGTTCTGGTTCCTATCGATTTAGTTCAGATTCCATCAGATGTCAAAAGTATTCGAAATAGGAACCAGTTTTATTACTAATGGGTTCGATTCTTAGCGATTCTGGTATTGAAAAATGTGGAACAGGAACTGCCAAAATCTGTTTCTGTTCGGTTGATACATTAGTACCCATTAACAAAGTTTATCTTTCTTAAAAAAAAATGCTCTCTAGTATATTAGTTTTTATTTTAAAATTTATTTCATAAATGTAAAAAAAAAAAAAATAAAACAATAGTCTGTTTGGACAAGAAATTTAAGAGAGGAATTTTGTGGACCAGGAATTTGGTGGAAAAATCATGTTATATTTTTCTTCAAAATTCTTGGTCCCAACAAAATCCCTACTTAAAATCCCTTGTCCAAACAGACTATAAGATTAGTATAGCTAATTTCAACTCTTATGGAATCTCAAAGTCCTCAGACTTCGAACATGATATTATATTTTTGATTTCTAGGGGTTTCGATTCTTGTTCTTAATGGTTTTGAAAAATTAGAAACAGAATCAGAAAAATTGATTCTAATTCGGTTGGATTGATAGATAAACGGGTACCCATTGACACCAATCATACCATCAACTAAAAAATATTTAGCTACATATACAACAAAACATCATCAACGAGATTGATAATTCGTAGTACATTTTCAAATACGGATATCTCACCAAGTCGAATATTGTTCATGGGTTTTAGCCAGTGGGTCTATTTTCTTCAAACGTACGTACAAGATGTCATCTACCAAAAGTCAATCCAACAGTACAAAAGTGATCATCTTTATCAACCCTACTACTTTTCTCTGATTAATGATCATCAACTAGAGTAATTAAAAGTAAAAAAAAAAAAAAAACTTTAATTACTACTAATTAAACAGCGGATAATATGAGTGGGACCCACATTTGTGGGTTTTCTTTTTGAGGTGATTGTGGATGCAGGATAAAAAAGATACACTTAAGATATACTCTGGAAAATGATCTGAGAGGGAAATAGGATAGCATAGGGGACCCTCCAGTTCTTGGGACCGTAGCTGTGGTGGAATTATAGGTCACGTGGGTGGGACAGGGTTCTTGGCTTTTAGTGAGGAGATCCGAGTCAGCAAGGGGACCAAAAGGTACAGTGGGGACCAATTGCTACGTGGCCGTAACGTAGGGTTGTCTTTAACTTTTTTTATTTTATTTTTTATGTTCAAGCAACACAATGCACAGCCACCGACCATAACTACTTAATGGAAAAGTAGAAATGAGGTGTCAAATGACTGTATACTTACTTGGAAACACCAACCAATCATGACTTTCCACGCAAGAATTCCATATATATATATATATACTATTAACATTTTTTGCATGCCTAGTCAATTCACAGGAAAATGTGATCCTACACTAGTTTCTCATGTAAAACGTTTTAAAAATGAAATAAATAATTAGACACCAGTTTTTTATTTTTTTGATAAAAGATTGCAATTAGACCCAGCAACGAACTAGGATCAGGGTTGAACTTAGATAAGAAATTGGTCAACATTGTTGAACCCTAATTCTAATTAGTTTATGAGATTATGAAACATATCACTTTTTTCAAATTTAACTCTAATTAGTTTGACTTTCTTCTACATAAAAATAAAGAAATGAGTTACGGTTAAAGTCGACTTGGTAGGATTGGTATTTCAAGGGTAAAAAAAAACTGTTCAACTCTAATCTAACTTGTTTTACAACATATCAAGTTTGGGTAAGATTGATATGGGACAGGGTTAGGGTCAACCTGAAGTTGGTTAGGTTTTGCAAGTAAAGTTTGGTTATAATTTTGTTTTCTTCTTATACGAAAAAATTACTTATAGTTGTTAATTGTGTTACTGATTCATATATTATCTAAATACATTTATAATTGTACTGACTTAAGAGAAAAACATGTGAATCTACGACCTGTATTTGAAACCAATATACATCTTAACATGCTAATTATTAACCACTAATATAATTGAACGTGATACTTTTTTATATGGCATATATTCGAAGCCTATATCTCGTATTCCAAAGGTTATTTAGGAATACTCTTTTGGAGTACATAACAAATGACCTCCTATAGTAGCCCGCAGCTATAAGACCCACATAGTGATAATCTAAGGGAATGATTTTCGATGAAAATGTTAGCCGTCCACCCTGATAAAAATTAAATCATTTCTAAAACTTTTAATCATATAAAAAATTAATTAGAAATTAACGGGGTAAAAGAAAAAAAAATAGTAAAAAAATTTATTGATTTTTAAAAGTTGATTTGAAGAGGTAAGAAATCTTACAAGGTACAAGGTAATTTTAATTGAGATGATGTACATAGTCACGGAGGTAGAGCTCATTTGATTCGTTAGTACTCATTTTATCTTTCAAATTGTACATATACAGTTTTTTTTCACTTATGAGTGTACCCTAAAAATAAATTTAGATTTTATTTGTACTGAATCCTTGTAGCTATCAAAGGGTTAATGAATGCTATATTGGACCATATATTCATTTGAATGTGAGTCAATTCAAAGTTGATGACTAGGAAGGTCGTCACCAAGAATACCCAATTTAATTACTTGTTAATAAAGAATTCTAGCTCACTTTTTAGGAAATGCTGTCCACCATTTGATGAGTTTATTGTAGATTCTTTACTTGTGAAACCCTAGCTAGTAAGTACCCTAGCTACCATCTAATAAGTTGATTAGGCATAAGGCTTTGGTAGGCATGAGAATTTGGAAATTAATGTTAATAGTTAATTAAGATTCATGATTTATTTTTATCTTTATTTTTTTGAAGGGGACTATTGCCCAAGTTACATTATAGCGTAGATACACGTAGTGGGCGTGTGAGAAGCGCAGAGAAACCGCTAAGAACATCATCACTAATGAACGCAGGAAATGCACCTACTAACAAGCACAGAAACCCCTAATAACAGCGTACCTATATTTATTATCAGATTATATGGGACAAACTTAACAGCAATATTACGGCCTAAAAGTTTTGATCCCAAAACCTCCCACTATCAAAGATTTATGGGAGTGATGCACAACCATTGAGCTGAAGGCCATGTAATTAAGATTCATGATTAAAAGGAAGAATTTTTCCTCACAAAGTTATGGACTCCTAATACAACGATTATTCTCGATAAGGGCTTGATATTTCAATCCAGCATTTTACTAGAACCAATCTAATTATTTGTCTGTAGAAATGACATTACAGATTTTATAAAATAGTTTATCGATTTTATAGTGTCAAAAAATCACATTGTGAGTGTTCTCTATGTAATAGATAAGCTATTTTTATAGAGTCTAGATCAGAGTACAGTGTTATTTGTACATTTTATATGTACAGTGGCATGTGGGGCCCACATGCTATTGATGTAAGGGCTGATATTTTTTAATAATGTTCTCTTCACCTAATAGATCATCCTCACCAAAAATAAAATCATTCTAAAACTGGTAGTCCCATTAAAAATTGACTTTTTTCTCATCGTTCATTGTTCCATCGTTAATTTTTAATCAACTTCCTATTAATTTTTGATGAGGTTAAAAATTTTAGAATGATATGATTTTTTGTAAGGATGTTCTACTCATCTTGTAGATCATTCTCACAAAAAACTAGCCATTGGTTCCTCACCATGTGAGCCCCACAACTAATGAAAAAATAACGATGTACAAATAAGGCTATACACGAATCCGGTCTCATTGTCAATTGTATGAAATTGCTAATTCTTGAACTGTTTTAGTAAAAAGTTGGGCTGATATATCAGTTCGGCGTGAAAACCTAATGGAACCATGACGCATTCAAACACGAATGAAAAGAAAATGTAGGGCATGCACGTAAAGGCGCAGTGCAACTTGTACACATCAAAACTTTGCACATTTCTTTAGGGTGTTTGGTTATAAGAATACGCAGCTCATGATGAGGATGGCTGCGAACGATCTGAACAAAAGCTCGTCAGGAGAATCTAATAAGCTTTTTAGCCTCTTCTTCTTATTGTTGCAGAAAGTAGAATCAAAATGCTCTGCTGATTTCTCACTAACAAAGAATCCAAATCCAACAAACACCGAAAGTTTACTGTTCTGTGAGGATTCCCCTACTCTGGAAAATTCACAGCAACATTCACTAACTGTTCAGCAAAAAAAAAAATGGTATCCGCAAAAAATGTTTTGCGTAAAGATACGCGAACACGTATCGATCTTTTTTACTACAAAAGAGATCCCGTCTTTTCCTTCTTATCTTCTTGTTCATCGAAGCGACGATTCGATTCGACAAAAAAAAAATTTCTTCCAGAAATTTGTAGAGCCGGCAAACCACATGTATTAAGTAAAAAAGAGAGGGACTATAGATTGAATAAGGACTGAACAACCCTAGAGGTGTCAATGTTTTGATATCCTAAACTATCAAATCATTTGAGGGATATGGGATTTGAGGTCAGTTTAATATGAATAGGTTATGGTAGGTCCTGGGAATATAAGTCTGGTGAGAGTTCCAGAACAAGGGAGGGTTCATCAGGTAGGCCAACAAGTACTATTTAACAGACAGAAATGAAATTGCAGTACTACATTTTAGGGCACATATTAAAGAGGGTAGTAGGACCAATTAAAAAGCTAATCGACTTCTATTCTTGAATAATCTACATCACTTTAATTTCTAGCGTCCTATCATAACAAAATATACCCTTTTTATGATAGAAATACCTGCATCGGCAATAATCTCAACAAATGCAGATCCTACAGCTTACAGATGTATGGGGTCGGGGAAGACCCCGCATTTATCCTACTAATATTTTTTTTTTTTGATCAATGGATTTGATTCAGAAAGCCTGAGGGCACTCGCAAGGTAACTCGGACGCGTAAGCGCCCGAGCTTTTTGAATCATTTTCCATACCATAATTAAGTACCCAAGTAGAAGTTACAGGAACTGTACATATGCTTGCAGCATATTTGGTTGAGGATTCAACATTAATCTGAATGTGGTAACGACAAGGCGGCTTCAAAGATTTGATCCAAGAAAATGTCTGGAAAACAAAATTTAGAAGCTAAAATGCTAATTCTAAATACAATAATGGAAACTGAGTATTCATCAGATGGGAGGCTTGAGAAATAGGTATGTTGTCTGAAACTAGCAAAGAAAACATCACCAAAAAAACAATGATCCATGTAGTTTTAGGGTTGAGCTGATTACTGACACAAGGACAATCTGATCCAAATATGTATCAACTGTATCAAGGTAAGCTTGTTGTGATGAGTTCAAACATCTCTCATGCTGCTTCAACCACAAGAAATCTGCACAAGTATGAAAACTTTTTAAGTTCCCGTAAAATGCAACATTAGAGGACAACCAACTCAACATTACACAAAAATTTATTCTTTTATAACATTCTTTTCTTCCCTCTGTTTATTACAATCCGGATTTTCGGATGCCTCCCAACAAAAAAAGAAAAACAAATAAAGAAATTAATCTAATACTAATGAAATAGGGGATCCTACAGGAGAAAAATAAACCATCGCATACCTTTCAACTACAATTAATTCCCTCAGCACCAAAGGTTAGAAGTAGGACGTAAAGAAATTAAACAAAAGGCGTTACAGCTTCTTAGCCACGAAGAGAGAGCACATCTGCGATAGCGTTCCTTGCCTTTTCACACAATATGTCTGCGTTATTTCCTTCTATAGGCTTGTGAATAACAACTTTCACAGATCCAGAATTCAGCGCAGCCTCCATTCCCACGGGCATAAGCTTGCCAGTTCCAATCAGAGTAATAGGAACTACTGGAACTCCAGTTTTTGCAGCAACACTAAATGCACCTTTCTGCAAGTATAAGAAAAAAGCAAAAAATATATTTCAGAAATGCCTGAAGAGGAAAAATGGGTAATTTGCTTAAGATCTCGCACTACAAGAATCCAAATTTAATCTTTTCTGAGAAACAAGACGTGAAAAGAAGTAGTAAGAGGATAAAGGAGTTGTGTTTAGTTGCATGAATCAGGAGAAGGTCCAAAGCATAAATATGCATCGTGTAATGGTGTGATAGCATTTCCTCCCTTTACCGCTCTCTAAATTATGGGATTAGTATGAAATCCTACTTCCTTTTTCTTTTATTTCTTTTGATAAGCCAGAGTCTTGTACGTACTGTCCGATAACATGGAATAGTATGTTAATCCAGAGTTTCTTACGACCATACACATAGGAATGCAAGAAATTTTATAATCTGATAATTTAGTAACATGCATTCTTGTATGTACTATTCAATAACATGGAATTTTGATGTTTCTTTGCTCCTCGAGAATTCAATTTTGGTAGTTCCATTAGGACCTCCAACAAACAACCAGAGATAACGAAATTAGATTTCTTGTCAGCATCTCACCTTAAAAGGACCAAGTACCCCATCTTTACTCCGAGTTCCCTCTGGAAAGAAAAAGACAGATGCGCCCTTTCTCACTAGATCAATACAGCGCTTGAGACAATCCTACATTAACAATGCTAACAAATTTTCAATCATACAATTTACAAGATGATGAAATTCAGTACAGGAAAGGATCTGCAGCTTCTTTCTCAGATTAGGAAAACAGAAAGATCAACATAACTGTATCAGAACTATGGAAAATGAAAAAGAGAAGAGCAATACCAATTGGCTTCTGCTGTCCATGCGCTTCAACGGAATTGTACCCAGAAGGTACATGGCCCACCCAATAATTGGAAACACAAAAATTGCTGTCTTGCTAATGAACTTGAAGCTTCTCCCAAGAATAAGAAGAGTATAGATATCTAAGAAACTTTGGTGGTTGGAAACGTAGACGGCAGGGGTGTCTGGTTCTGGCAAATTCTCCAAACCCTCAAATTGAACGTCAATAAATGGATAAACAGTTAAAGTTGCCCAAATCTTGGCAATCAAGTGATGCCATTTTCTTCGGTATCGATCAAAAAGGAGAACAAAAGGATGTCCCACCACCATCAACACAAACAGAAAAATGGCAACGAAGGAAGTTACAGCGTAGAAGCATATTCCTCTGACTTTGGAACCCAACTGAAAGTCTGCCAATCAAAAGAAGAGAAAGGAATCGGTAAATAATTGGATAGAAAAATAAACGAATAAGTAATAAAGGCACAGCAAGAATGCGCCTGAGGTTTCACCAGTTAATGGGAAGGCAGCACCGTGAGACCCAGTTCCAGCAAGTTCAGATCTTACAACAAAATTTCTGGACAGCTGATGACGCTTTCGCAAATTGATCTCATAATATGGTCGAAGGGACTCAATTCTACGGTTAAAAAGGGTACAAGACATGCCTCCATTTTTCTTTGGTAACCCATATATGTTCCTAGGAATAACTGGGAAATGTAAATAAAAATAAAATCATAACCAGATTAGAGAGAACTGCATTCATCCAAATAATCAAAGAATGAGACAAACAAGTAAACAAAAGAAGAAGAGTGAGAGGGAAAAAAAGGAAATGAGATATGGAGAAAGCATAAGGCTGAAGAAAATGCTTACGATTTACAACTGAACGATTTCTTGGTTTCGGTAGAGAACCAATGGACTTAATTGAAACATGAGGAAGAGAAGAAGATGCCATAAAACATGAAACAACTTCCATTCTGCTGCTGCAGAGTAGAGAACAGACTTCATAATCATAGGAAAGGAAGAGGGAATGCCCTGGTAGCCATTTCCAAGAAAAGCTGAAGCTAGTTATGATTTAAGTACAGATTCTTCTTGGCATGACTTCAAGATAAACTACCATAGACTCATAAACTGTCACAATATCTGTTTTCAAGGGAAGAAGATGAGAGACAAGTGTCAAACTGGAGATATTTTGTAAAAGAATCAGCTTACCTAGGCTAACATTCATTCCAAGCAGGACTCATTTTTATTGAAATAAAACCAGTAAATTGAAGTAAACCATCAACTTTAAAATAAAAAAAATAAAAGAAAAAGTTCAACAGAGAAATTTCAAATAATTCCATACAGATATTTTCAAAATCACAAATTGCATATCTAATAACATACTAGAATATAGTCTGAAGATTGCAAGTTACAATTCCATACATGATTTATGTTCATTATACCTTATATACCATTTAAACCAAAATCACCAACTGGTGCTACTTAAATTTCTTGAAAAGCATTCACAAGAATCACAACATTAGAAATTACAATTGCCACATGGGTGCCTACTAACAACAAAAACATGTTCGACCTAAAATTTACTTCCACCTAGATTTTTCCACATTCAAACTGGGTATCAGCATAAAAATCAATAGAAATGGTCTCAATACTTGAAACAATAATCCCCTTCAAAAATACTTGAAACAATAATTCCACATAGAATGATTACTTTAAAAAAAAAAATCCCAAATAGGGTATTGATATCTACTAACAAAAACATCTTGGCATCAGAAATTATAAACTCATACAGAACTTTTGACAAATACCCAACTTGATATCTAATTTAATTTCTATAAATTCGAAAGTTCTGATTGTTTTTCTCTCGTGTTTGTGTCACAATTTCAGGAATGAAGATCTTATTACATAATTTGAATATAAATCCTATAAAATTTCAATCTAGCAACCAATAAATGCACCCAAATAAGCATGAATGTCATTCTAAATAAGTAAATAAAAGTTCGAAATTCACAAATTAGATTGATTTGAATCAAACAACAGAAAAAATCAATCCCATTTCGTTAATTATGTAAAAAAAATAACAAATTATTAGTTATTATCAATAAAAAAAAAGATGACAAAAAGAGAAAATTCTAAGAGTGAAAGGAGGTTTACTTACAGTAGATAACGAGAAGGAAGTTGAACGATTCCTATTTATCAAAATCTGATTCTAGGTCAATCATCAAACTCAGATTCAACGAAACCCTAAATCTGCGAAACAAAATTAGGGCAAATGCATCAGAGAGAGGATTAGGGCGTTTTCTCCAAAACAGAGGCGAAGGGCTCAAGTGAGTCAAGTCCAGAGACTCCAGACTCTCAGAGCCAAAGGCGGAGAAAAATGGAAACTTTTTACTGCTCTTGTCGCAGGCTCTAAAGCTTACTACATAAGAAACTCTTGTGGGACCCCCTTATACATGTATTAGTTGGCTGATCACTGGCCTGCTATCATCATCTGCGATGTCTCACTGCGAGAGCTAATTTGGTCTGACTCAAGTATAGGTTAGTAGCATCGTCCACCGTGTCAATCTCTTATCCTAGAGGTGCCACGTGTCTTTTATTGCAATATCTTTAAGTCATTGTTGAGTTGTGACGTGGTGGTTTTGTTTTATGTGATGTAGCTTATGAATGTTGGGGGGTCAACCTCTTAGTGGGCCTGAAATTTGAGGTCCATGCCTAACCCAAGGAGCATCCAAGCCCATATCTTTTAGTATTACAGTTTATTTCTCTTTATTTATTTTTTATTTTTTTGAGATCTAGGGTATCCCGGTCTCTTAGAGCACCCGACTAGGTCCTGGGTTGTGAGTAGACCTCCCTATTCACATACAACCTAGGCAAAGTCTTATTGTGGGAGTGGCCATCAGTCGATCACTCAACCTTCATTTGTGAAGTGAGTTGTCATGTGTCCTTAAATTCATAAATCAAATTAATTTTTTTTAATGGTTTATGGGGCTATTTCCTAGTTACAAGTACAAACAAGGGTGAACGAGAGATGTCAAGATGCAGCGAGTATTGCCACTAATAAGTGTAAAAAGAAGAGTCATAAGTCATAACACATAAAAAAAACAGGAACGTATAGAAAAAGGTTAACCATAATATTTGCAAACATTAGAGGGTCAACCAAACTTGAACCATTAATGATAGTGAGTACTCAAATACTTTCAAATTATTCAATGCCCTCCAATAATCAAAAGTAAAATACTTACATAAAACAACACTTGCACATTTTAAACCCAAGACCTACTAAAGAAGTACATACCCAAACCATAGGGCTAGCCGATAATCAACTACAAATTAAGTTTAGAGAGCGAAAAAGGTTACTAGAAAAAGAGTCTACATTCAAGAAAATGAGAAACATTCAAGGTACAATCTTAGTAACTAGAATCGTGGTATAAGGGTTATGCTTTCGCTCCGAAACATCACGCTCCCATTCTGAAACACGCTCCTTCGCTCCCAGTTTGAAGGCATTTTTGAACAAGAAACACTTTTTAACAGGTCGCTCCGCCGCTCTCGTTCCCGCTCACACTCCCATTTCACCCTCTGGTTACTTAGGCACAATCGCATAAAGACCAGACTTCTGAATTACCACCTTGTAATTACTTTGTCCAAGTCGTAGATTCAACTCCTAACGATTTACCATTTCTACTAAGAGGCACCTACATATATGACCACTTAAGAAGTTGCTTTTGTCAAAAAGTAAAAAAGTTTGTATGGTAACATTTTTTCAAAGTAACTTCTAGAAGCAAAAAAGTTACTTCTTTTTAGAGCAAATTTTTTTTTGCTTTTCTATTTCTTAGAAGTTGCTTCTCCTCGAGTACCGTGCAACAACTAATAACTCATCATTTTTTTAGACTTATAAGTCAATAGTTTACCATACTAACTTCTCCTTATTTTTTACTTCTCAAAAGCACTTTTGCTTTTTTTAGAAGCAGAAGCACTTCTGCTTCTGGTTGCCAAACACCCTAGGATTATGCCATATTTAATAATAAGTAACTTTTCTACTTATATAAGTCAAAAAGTAGAAAAGCATATATGGAATACAAAAAACAAAATAACTTATATAAGTAGAAAAGTTTCTTTTATCCAAAGAATTTTTTTTTTACTTTTGACTTGTGAGAAGTTACTTTTGCCTCGAGTTGCGCATTAAATTTGTCTTTTTCTCTCTTAAACAATAATGATTTCCAACAAATTACTAATACTTTGACATATAAACTTCTCATTACTTTTGACTTTTTAAAAATAGAAGTGCTTCAATGAGAAGCATAAAAAGTTTGACTTATGGTTTCCTAACCATCTCTTACCCAACATGACAACAAATGAGTTACTTAGAATAGTCCAAAAAACATGTTATCCATTCTAAAAAAGAAGACCTACCTCATGCATGTCATCAATCAGATATCCATACTTTTCACATGCAATGCACAATCCAAAGTTGGATAAATTTTTATTTGTAAGGACCCACAATTTAAGTTGATTTATTGACTTCTTTGGTCTAAAAGAAAAAGCTACAACAGAAAGATAAAAGTGGTTAACATCCTTCTAATAAGTCGGCTTAGCACAAAAAGCTTAATTGGTCCTACTATATACAATATATACCACCCCAATCCTTTATGTTTAATATTTCTTTTTGAAAAATAATCCTTTATAAAATATTTAAAAAAGAAAATTAAGTTTATTACTCTATATAGTGTTTCCCATTTTTATTATTGTAGACTGCACAATCAAGAAATTAAATAGTAAGATTCATTATTAAATTTGGGAGTTCCTCCTCAGCAATATTTAGTGAAAAAATAAAACTCCTACTCTTAAATCTAATAGCTTCTTTGATTTAACTTTTTGATGGTGCAGTCTACCATCATAATGTGTACCATTTTCACCCCATGCAGATGCAGTTGGGGTTGTGTAAGACGATTCCATTAGTTATTTAGTTTGTAGAAAGAGAGTTTAATTCAACTGCCAAACTTTCAAAAAGCAACTCCATATAGATAAAATTAAACTCTTCCATCACATGTAGGCAGCTCAAAACTTTAGACCCTTTCATCATCATTTTCATTAAAAGCATACAAAAACTCTGACACAATCTTCCATCCATCCTAGTCATAACCCATTTCTTAAACTTAAAAAAGAATTCATTAGACAAATTTTATAGAAGAATCTAGATAATCTAACCTTAATTAATTAGGGTTAAACCTCCATAAACAGTAAGGGATAACAAACAACAAAAGAAATGTAAAATCAAAAAGAGCAAAAAAAAAAAAAAGTGAACACTAAAGACTAAAGAGGGTCATACTTAGCCATGTTTTTCAAGGAATCTATGTCGGGTTTTTGCTTTATTTCTTGGTCTTTATAAACCCCTCCAAATCCCATAACTATTCAATCCATTCTTGTTCTCATTTTTAAAGGTTGGAACAGAGAGAAATTATATATATTTTGCTAGGTTAAATTGATAGCAATGGCGGATTTGCAGATTGTTCCAGCTTACAAGAACGTCGAGGCGCAGTACGTCGAAATGATGGTGCCTTTATATTCATATGGCTGCGAGAAGAAAATAAAAAAGGCTTTATCCAATCTCAGAGGTAGTATATCCAATCAAATACTTAAATCCGCATTTGGTTTGTCACAAAAAAAATTGAAGACTATTAGTGACGGATAAAAACCGTTGCTAATACTTCAAAACCATGCCCAATAATTATTCTTGACGGTTTTACAAACCGTCCCAAAGACTAGGATAAAAACCCGAAAATGAGGAACACCCAATCCTTGCATCGTGCATGTAGGGGAAACATGTTTGTGGGAAGTGATGCTATGTTAATCGATTCGGTTAACAAAAATTTTAACCGAATTGAATACCAGCTGTGGATGGGTGAATTGTAGGAATCTTTGTGATTTGTGATCTTTTTGCGATCACATGCATCCACGATTGGTATTACAACCGGTTAAAATTTCGGGTGAAATTTTCGGTACCCGTAGCATTATAACTCTTTTGTGGGTCTTCTTTTACGTACTCGCTTGGCTAGTACTCATTTGGCTTTGATCGAAAAATTGTTCTTGAATTTAAGTAACTATGAATTAGATAAAATTTCATTAAAAACAACGATTTTTTTTCGGTGTTAAATTAAACAAATTCTTTCTTATTTTTCTTCTTTTTTTTTTGCATGATTTTAGATAAATTATGTTGTTAAACTGAATTATAACATGGGATTTATTTTATATAATTGGTTTTCAGGGATATATTCAGTGAGTGTGGATTTTAAGCTCCAAAAGGTGACAGTATGGGGTATTTGCAATAAATACGACGTTTTAGCAACCATCAGGAGCAAGAGAAAAGAAGCTCGTTTTTGGGATGCTGATGAAACTGATTATTATCCTAATGAGCAGCAGCAGCAGTCCATTAATGAACCTCATCAGCAAGTAGTAGTGATTTCAACAAAGCCATTCATTTCCAGACTGGGTCGGTCTCTAAGCTGGAAAGCATTGAAAAAAGTGATCATCAAATCCTACTGACATGATGATCAGTTCATTAGTTTTTTTTTTTACCAAAGAATGTAAATTATGATGAAATTTCATGTAATTAAAAGCCCAATGGGCCTAGCCCAAAATTGTGGCTCTTAGACTTTGAACTAAATTTTTCACTTTCCTTAAACAAAGAGTCATATTATAGGCGCCCTCCAAAATCTTATTGGCAGTCTCCATTATAAAAGCCTTCGAATTTGCATCTGTGATTGTTAAAGGCACTAGAGTAATAAAAAGGGATTTTGGCCAAACCCTTACTTAAAAAATATTTTAGGATTTAGCCCAACAAACGTTTTCTTTTAGTCTAAGGTCTCTGGGTAAAATCCTCTTTGGAGAGGGTTTCAATGTGTGTAATTTACAGACTGAAACAATCTTTACACACACTAAAAATAGTTTGTATTATCCAGGGGTCTTAGACTAAAAGAAAATGTTCGTTGGACTAAATCCTAAAACATGTTTCAAGTAGGAGCTTTTGGCTAATTTTTTTCGTAATAAAATTTGAGTTATAGGTGGGGCACCCAAAAAATTTGAATAATACTCCTACTTTCACACTAAAGTTTTTCTTGAAACATTGTTGTATGTGCCCACTTTAGAACACAGGTTGAAGCAAAATAGTGGCCTAAGGTTTAGTATAGACCATGGTTTTAGACTGTAATGATCTTTAAAATTACTTTTAATCACACCAAGATAGACCACATTAAGAAGTTAACCACAATTAAAACCAAGGTTTATTCCATTTTTTTTTTCAGTGAATTTTAAGTCATCAATTGAATGCAATCAAGGGTCCAAAATTTTTTTGCCAAAAACTCATTGTCAAACCCTGGCGTCCTAGGACTCTACCCTAAAAACTTACCAAACGGCCCATACTGAAAAAAATTGACTGCGATTCTTTTGATACAAATTACAAACCCATTCACAAGAAACACAAACAGACACCATAAGGACGAATTGAATTGACAGCAGAACATAAACAAAAGGATAACTGATGAATAATATCAATGAGGAAGCAGGCATGCATGGATACCTTTCCATGTCCATGATCCATCGAGAAACAAATTCTTTAAATTGCATTGTCAATCTGTCTGTTTAGCAGCTAAGAAACAGAGAACTCTAATCAAGTTCAAAACACGTCGCTGAACTAACAGTCTAATCCTCTCCTCATAAAACCTCCCTAATCACAACCAAAAAGAGAAAGGAACTGGCAAAAATAGTTTTAGAAAAGTTCACAGTATTGTGGCTTCAACAAGGGGAAGTAGTTTTGGGTGAACTGTTCGGAAAACATGACAAAATTGCAAAAGTGTAGAACTTCGAGGGGTAAAGGTTCAAGTCCTACACTAGTTTAGTTCATTTGATATTTTTTTGTTCCAAGAAAACAAGAAATGAGTAGACACTTTCAGGTCAAATTATCAGAAGAAGTCTAAATATGCACTGGAGAGTCACTTAATAAAAGAAAGAAAAAAAACCACATTTATAATCAAAGAAAAATATGTGACGTTTAGTACCTTTGAATTCTTAATTTGCAAATTTGCAAATGGCCTGTGCAATGTGATAACGTATTACTTAAAAAAGGAGATAAATAAGGAAGAAAAGCTATTAAACATAAGATGTTTAAACAGGGTGGCAAAGAATACGAGGTCAAGGCCAAAGCAGCATCAATTCTAATTAAGTGTGACCATAAAAGGATTGCAGAAAAAGATTAAATTTTTCCAAAAATTTACCTGAAACACAAGGGTGCATATCCAACCCAAATTCTAAGATACTTCAACATAAAACCCTTTCAAATTAAATTCCCATTTGAGATTCCAAACATTGCAGCTAGCTAACATACATATATCACTCACATAAAAAACTGTAGTAGTCTCATTTTCCAATAACAAGAAAACCATATATAAACTAGTAAACTACCATTGACATACATAACAAAAACCATTTTTTCCATCTTCAGTCCTTCAAAAAAATTACATACACAATGTTGATAGGAAAGAACACACAGATAAATGCTAATAAAAAGCTTCGACATTATAAACAATAACAAGTTCATGCTAAATAAATAAAATAAACACATGAGAGCTTACCAGACTTGAATTCGTAGTTCAAAGCATAGTTTTAAAATCGCATATCGTATCGCGTATCGGAACACCAAATTTAAGATACGCATATCGTATCGAATATCGTGTACCGTAAGATACACATATAAGGTGCAAAATTAGATATGGGGTGTGAGTAAGTTGGGTGCAATTATGATGTTCCTTTTTATAACACTAAAGTAATTTTTTATAGACACAGGTG
This sequence comes from Macleaya cordata, assembly GCA_002174775.1. NCBI lineage: Eukaryota > Viridiplantae > Streptophyta > Magnoliopsida > Ranunculales > Papaveraceae > Macleaya > Macleaya cordata. The sequence goes on along the minus strand of MVGT01000164.1, from coordinate 234,375 downwards.
TTCAGAGGGGGTTTCTTAATTTTTTAAAACAATGGAGGGTGTATGTTTTTAGTTAAAAAGAAATATCGCGATACGATATGCTCAAAATATTGCGATATTTTGAGATATCAGGATACGTATCGCAAAATCTGGCGATATTTTGAAATGGCAGATATCGTTGAGTATCGTATCTTTTTTCTGGCGATACGATACGTATCCTGTATCGTATCGGGATATATCGGGATATTTAAAACTATGGTTCAAAGAGCTACCCTATGGTTTGATGGTAAACCTCTCTTAGCTAGTATTTTATGTTGTTTGTCCCTGAAATTTCAAAAGGAACCAATCTTCAAAACCAACACCTTTTTCATTTAATTTACCTAATAGATGATTCAAATCTTATATTCTGCAGCTTAAGGTTGACTCTTAAATTCGATCAGAGCCTTAAGTTCAGTTTAACCAAATTCCCTGTACAATGCGACTCAATTTATTATTGATTTTTTAATAAATGGAAAATAAGAACACTTACAAAATAAAAGCAGAACTAAGTTGCTGCAAAGAATACTTAAACATGACAATAGAGAAGTATGAAGAACCTTATTATTCTTACATAGTACACCTGCACTTTTGTTGGTTCCTTAGTCTCCATCTGATCTACAACCGGCTGAGTCAAATAACCCTTAAAAAGACTATGAAATTTTATCAGAAATTTTCATTTTTTGTGTGAGAATCACTGCTTCAAAGACAAGACTTGTACATTAAAAAAAAAAAAAAGAGTTGATAATATAACCAGAAAAATTAAATCACAACAAAATTTTTAGTATTAATGTACTAATAACTAATAAGATTCCATAAATCCTTTCCAAGCTCCTCAGTTTATCCCTTTGGAAAAAAAAGAGGAGATGCAGATTAACTTACTAAACTTGATTGACAGAGAAAAAGATGCAAAAGATCAGTACAAACGATCAAAGCTTATAAGAAGTAAACATCAAAGAAGAACAGCCATGAAAAAAAAAAAAACGTAAGATAAATTGTGATGAGAAATTAGGTCATGATTTGAGGGGAAAAATCCATTTACAAAATATAATCAAAATGGAGAAATTAAAACAAGATGTAGAAAGGCATTACCTAGAAACCAAATTCAAACAAAATGTTTTCATATACTTAACCTCTTCTAAACTAATTAAGGACCACAACAGAAAACCAAAACCATTGAATTTAACCAAATAAAAGTAAACATTTGAGAATTTACCTTATACAGCAAGAAAGGGCGAAAAATAGAATAACAATAAAGGAAGATCTCTTCAATTCATATAAAGAATAGTAACCTCAGATGTGTACTGTGAAACTCCACCAAAATCAACTCCAACCTGCAACTAAAATCGACTCCAATCTGCCAAAAAATTGAGTGATTCTGCGAGAGAGAGAGAGAGAGAGAGAGAGAGAGAGAGAGAAGGCGACTGAGAGTGAGAATGATAGAGATGTCAAGGGGGATTAGGGTGGTGACGGTATTGCGGGAGGTTCGAAGAACCCTAGCTAGTTTTCTCAGCTAAGAGATAAGAAAGAGAGGAACAAAATGATTTTAGGGCAAAAACGCAGATGAGAGTGGGAAAATGAAAAACAATTTTTATTTCGCAGGTTTTGTTTGGCACCCGTGATCAACAAAAAAAAAATCCGTATTATCTTATGTTGAGGCGTACTTATTACCACCGCAAAAAGTAGGTCTTTGCAGCACCTACGCAAAAACTAAGTCTTTTGCAGCGGCCAAAATTCATCTGCCGCTAAAGAAAGGTTTTATGTGACAGCCACCTGTGGCTGCTGCAAAAGAAATATTTTGCAACCAAATTGTTTGGCCGCCGCAAAAAAAAACTGCCACATTAGACCGATTTTCTTGTAGTGCAATTTGATTGATAATTTAGTACAATGGGTGAAGAAGTTAAACAGGTAATCGGGTTCATCACATTTTGTTTCTTTTTTTGTGGGTTTCATTTGTTGTGTTTCTTGGGTTTTAATTCTGGTTTTTGTTTTCTGAATTGAACGTTAGGAAGTGAGGAACCTAAGGCAGAAACTAAGCCAGAAGAGAACAAGTTCAAAAAGGAAGAAGAGAAAAAAAAAAAAAAAAAAAAAAAAAAAAAAAGAGAGGAAAAGAAAGAACAATAGAAGAAGAAAAGAAAGAAGAACCAAAACCACATGCATCAAGAAAATAAAAACAAAAAAATGTACATTATATAATTTTTTTATATAATGTACATTAGAAACTAAGGTAGAAACTAAGGCAGAAGAGAACAAGTTCAAAAAGGAAGAAGAGAAAAAAAAAAAAAACAAAAAGAACCAAAACCACATGCATCAAGAAAATAAAAACAAAAAAAACGTACATTATATAATTAATTATGAAGAAATGGTCGGTGGTCCCAACATCTTAGGATGAAAAGTTGTGATCTACTAGCAGTTGTAATAATATTGTTAACACCGTCCAAATTGACTTCAAAAGAAGCAGAAATAGGATTTGAAGGTTTATGGGCTTTATCTAGATAAGTTTTCTACCAAGAAGCAGAAATAATAGGATTTGAAGGTTTATGGGATTTATCAAGATAAGTTTTCTACCAAGTCCAGTTAGGTCGCAAGCTTAGACCAACCTCAAAAGCTTAATAAGAAATAAAGAACTTCCAAATTAAGAAACAACTCCTTACATTATTGAGAAATGTTACATTATGTCAATCAAGTAGAAGGAGTTCCTTATATATATAACTGAAACCTACTAAAAAATTAAGAAAATAATCTATTATCTGAGTCTAATACTTCCTTTAGCTGATACGATTATCTTCTTTATCAGAATTTTCCCCTAAAGCTTTCAATGAGACGAGGCTATTCATGTGAGGAATTGCTTGAACATCTAACCAAGCCGTATCATCATCCAAAAGTTTCTTTAAAGTTGCAGTTTTCGGGTCATAACAAGAGAGAAATCCATTGTACCACAATAGAACTTCGTTGCTCTTTGTAAGGGCGAATGGCTCATAGCATGCATTCCTTTGGCCTTCCCATACTATATTGAACTCCTTGCTCCAACTCCAAGAGTTGTCGTAATCCTGCTCTTTCACGTCGTAACTGCTATTGCTATTGCTATTCTTCTTCTTCTTCTTCTTCTTCTTCTTCTTCTTTAATGCCCATATGTCCACACAATTACCTCGATCTTGATGAGAAACACACAAATTCCCTCCCAACAATATGAGTTGAACCTCAACGGAACTGAAATTACAAGGTGGTGGTGGGATCAATCGGAACTCCTCATCTGCCAAATCAAAGGCTACAATCTTACATCTTTCTCTGTAGTCCAGCCAATGAAGAGCTCCATTGGCAAAAATACCCGGTGCACGAAAGAAGTAGGTAATATCTCCTATGTTTCTCCAACCATTGCCACTGCCAAGAGTGTATACCTCGACCTTTCCCACGCGGTAGGAGTTAATGACCTCGAAGTAAATTCTAACAACCTTGTACTGATCATTGGTAGAATGACAGTAACCGAATCCACTCACGAGACGCTTCGTATGGTATGTTATTCCTGTTCCTAGATCTATCCTGGGAAGATGAACGTGTTCTCCTGTAATGGGATTGCAAATATAGACAGGATCCTTGACGCCATGGTGGAGTACAAAGAAACAAACCAAACCATTACATGAACCAAGCATGACAAAATTGGGGAAGGATCGCTGAATAAAGCTGTGGTCAATCTTTGTAAGAGTAGTGTTCTTGTATTTAGAATCACAGCAATATTGTTGTTCATCATCATCAATAATAATAATATTATTAATGTCATCGAAATGTTCTCCGTAGTAAAGTTGGATTCCGGTGCTTAATCTCTGGTGTAACGCAATCGAGAAAAGGACACCCACTTTGGTATCATGACCGAGGAGACTTCGCCAGGTTTTGCATACTCGTTTGGAATGTAAGACGGACTCAACAGGTAAGCGAGAAAGTATGTTAAACGTGATATCAGAGTGAAGATTCTCCATCTTTATCTCTTCTCTTCTCTTCTCTTCGTTTTTTTTTTTCCCTTCGTTTATAATCGATCTCTATATATATATATATATATAGATATGTAGAAGATAGAGAGAATTAGTAACTTATTACTACAAATTCTCGCAAACCATTTTTTAGAAAGTTTTAAATTTTAGGCTTTTTTATGTATTTGAAAGCCGTGATGTACAGTACAGGGCTTGTAAAAGGAAATTTCGAAAAAAAAAAAAAAAAAAAAAAACACTGCAAATTAAAGCCAAATCCCTGATAATATTCAACGATGTTCTGTTCTCACTCACCTGTCTCACGACCGGAGGCTAGTTCTCGGAAGGCATCGTCATCCCTCTCCTCTTCACAGGCCGGTATCAGCCCTCTCTCCACTTCCTCTGTTTCTTATTTGGGGTTTAGGGTTAGAAGAATATATGATGGAGGAAATGAAAGTCCAAAACAAACTTTTATTTTGGGAAAAAAAACTGCTATCCCAATTTCAGTATCAAACGTTTTGGTACCGAATTGGCCATTCCTTGACACGTCGTATTAACTGCTATTTAATGTCAAAGAGGTGTTAAGTGAGCCGTGCCGGCATGTCACGTTTAAAAAATGGCACGGGACGGCACGAGGTCTATCTGTGTCGTGCCGGCACGACTAAGGTCACCGTATTGTACTGTGTCGTGCCGTGCTGAACCACACGGCCCATTAGCACGACACGGCACGCCAATGGCACAAGTACAGCATGAGTACAGCACGAGTATGGCACAAACACGGTACGGTTAATTGGCACGACATAGCACAGATACACTGCACGTCACGAGTATGACACGGCATGGCACGTTAAATGGCACAAGACACGGCACGACATATGGCACGATTATAGTCATTAGACGTGCCAACAGTCGGCACGCTTATATCTGTGAGGCATGCCAATGGGCGGCACGACGCGGTTAGATAAGTAAAAAAAATTATAAGATTTGGCCACATGTTTATAATGTAGGTTTTTTAACCTACACTGAAGAGAAAGAGTTTTGTTAACCCAATAATATATAATAGATTGGGTCATATGTTTATAATGTAGGTTTTTTAAACCCACACCTAAGAGAGATGGTTTTGTTAACCCAAGGCTTCTCTTATAATATATTACAAGTCTTAAAGCCCGTACTATTTAACGGGCAACCGTTTTTAAAAATTATACTAATAAATATGATTTGTAATACTTTCATATTAATTGTTATTGGTAATTTGAAATAAAAAGATAAATAACTACATGAAGGACATATAATAAAAGAATAGTTTCTATAATATTTATCCTTGTATATAAGATTTGTAACATCTAATATTAGTATTGTTTTCATTGCTTTAGTAATAGATGTTAGTAATAGTTATAGTAATAGTGATCTTAATTGATTTCTACATTGACTATACAATAGATTTGTAAGTCGTTTATTTTATTAATAAGTTTAAACTAATATTATATGGAGTTAGATATTTTAAAAATGTACTTTCTATTGAGGATGATCTAAATGGTGATGAGATTATTCTAAAAAAAATCAGATCATTTCTATGTAGGTTCCACATGGGGATTGTGTTAAAATTATGTTAAAATAAGTAATCCTAAAGTGAAAACTATATATATTAACTTTTTAACTTTGGTTTTAGAAAAAAAATGGTGTTTGAATTTTTACCCAAAAAATTTCATCAAAAGAAAACCCCAATTAATTTATAACTTTATACTGAATTTTCAAAATCGACTATATGCAACCACTATTGTTCGTTATGTCACTACATAACTTCCAAATGCAATATTTTTATCTATATCGACAAATGTCATCTTCATTCTAATCGAATAATTCTTTTATTTATTTATTCTTTATCTTCTTTTTTTCTTTTTTTTTTTGTAAAAAAATAGAACTAATAAATATTGAGATAAATTAGATCTTTGGAATTGTTATTTAAAATTATACCTTATAATGCATCACTTGCTATGTTCGGGAAGTAGAAAATCAAATATGGAACATCAAAAGATTACAATCTCTCACCAAATAACCATATTGAATATAGATAAAAATAATTAAAATAAAAACTATATTGCTATTGTTATATATATTATTGTTTTGGCTGGCGTTTTAGTAGAGAAAATTGAGACATTTGTGATCTAACATAATTTTTTATGGTCACAACAATCAAAATTTATTTCTTGATCAAAAGAGAGATTATTCGGGCTTGTCATATATATATCTGAAAAAATGATAATCACTCAATTTTGCTTCCACAAAATCATGCTCAATCAATAACAATAATCCTTGGTTACATTATTATCCCAAGTAACATGATCCACTAACTCAAAGTTTGTAGTATTTTTTATCATTAAAAAATAAAAAGTGAAAACTAATGATCGAGTCTACTTACCACACAATATTAGCACGATACTAAAATTTCAAACACTTTTTACCTATTACTAATTCCTGCAAAGCAAAACAAAAACATTAAATGTACTCAAATTAAACGTAATGTAATTAGGGCTAAGTTCGAGTACAAAAAGAGGAGAACTAAAAATAATATATGCCAATATTAAAAGTGAAGAGAGATATACCTAAAAAGTACAAAATGCCTACATCACACTCTATTTTTAATAGAGGAGTTAATTAATCAGCACAATATTGGGTGAAATTTATAACAACTAATTGAATGGGTATTATTAATTATATTTTAGAATTGAAATTACTAATTTATAGTGTCTATTATTATTAATTTTGTATGTGGGATTACTAATTTAAATATTATTAATTTCGTAATTAAACTTAGGTATATAGTTTTTAATTAGTAATTGAAAAATCTATTGGGTCTTCTTTGTCTTTTTTTTTGCATTAATGGTAGTGACCATTATGAAATTAGAGTTTTGATTGTGATTTATGTTTTTATTAAAAATATAATTATTTATAATTTGTATCTAATTAAAAAATAAATAAGTCGGATAATTAGATTGGTTCATTTAATTGGCCACTAATTATGCATTAATTACGTAACAATTACCATAATTACACCCAATTTTTAAGATTGGTTAGCAGATACCTCAAACACCACGTGTCACGCTATGAGGCTTCTAACGTTGATATGTAACTCATTGAGGCTTTTAAGACTGATGTGTCACACTCAAGGTTTCTCTCCTCACCTCCTAACTCATTAATTCTCTTTAATTAGCCATTTATCATGTTAATTAAGCTAACCAAATATAATCGGTGATACTACACTTACTGTAAAGTGTATTGCAAGTTATACTGCAAAGGTTATTTAGGAGGGCATTTGCATCAATTAGGAAATGACGCAAATCACGAGGAGTGTGAGATTATTTGAGAACCATGGGATGACTTTTGTAGTAAGGTTTGCAGTAAGAAATACAATATAAGTTTAACATTTTTTAAATAAAATTTACATCTACTTAAATTCCTCCTAAATTATCTCTCCAAAATTTATTCTTTCATTTTTATTGATTCCATTTAATTGGCCACTAATTATGCAATAATTACACAATAATTGTCATAATTACTCTCAATTTTTAAGATTGGTTAGCACTGAGTAAATTTTATTTAAGAAATTTAAGAAAGAAATGAAGGAAAGATAATTTTGGAGGAATTTAAGGAGTGAAATATTTTATTTAGTTAGCTTAATTAACAATAGATAGTATATAGGAATAAAATTATGCCTAAAATAGCGTGCATTCATAAGAGATCATTAAATGAGACTGCTCTTTATTGCTTAATAAGACGATGACATAGAAGTTTTCATTTGATGTGGATGTATGATAGTTGAGTATGCCACGTAGATAGATGATGTGCCGTGTCAGACGCTTCAGCTATAGTAATATAGTATAGACTAGCCCCTATATCATGTGCAAGGCGTGTCACTCTCTTCTAAAACTTCATACTAATTTAATATATAGAAACTAATTACATATAAAAATCCTACTAATTTAATATATGAAAAATAACAACATATAAGAATCCAATTTATGATTATAGAATAAATCGCCCATTAGTAATCAAGATAGTATATACAAATAAAAAAATTTAATAATAATAATATATAACTCTTAAATAATTTAATAATTCAAATAATAGGAAAATTAATAATTTTAAATAGTTTTATACGTATTAATTCTTAATTAATAGGAGTCTTAATTAAGAGTCCTATTATGTCAATAAATTTGGTATTAGAAAATTTCTATATATGTATGTATTCTTATGCCTTTAACTTATTTTTCAAAATTTACTAAGATACTGCATGCAATAGAATACTAATAGGTATATAACATTGTTCAATGTTATATTTGTTTTTTTCTAGGATAAAGATCATTCATTAATCAACAATAAAAGAATCAGATGCATCTTCAAGGACCACATCTGAAATACAATCGGGGATAGTATAACACCATTCAAAAGACCAACGACTTGAAACTACAGTTCTAGCAAGCTTATGGTTTGCTTTATTCGCATGCCTACTAACATGACAAACTGAAAGTAAATTTTCACTTATTTTACCATTATCATGATGTGCAGGCTGATGATGATCTTCAAAGATACACTTTGCCATCTCTTCGATCTCAGGAATTGTTAAATCTCATGCAAGGTTCGTGTATCAAACCATACAGAGCTGAAAAAAAACTTAAATACTCAGATTTAAAGCGTAATGTTAGATATTTTTGGACATTCTTTTTTTCTTTTCTTTTTAAATTGTTAATTTAATCAGAAGATATCCTCAAAACTGAAGTTGTATCTTGATCAAACCTATTTAATAAAATATTTTTATATGCTTTCTTTTTCTTTTCTTTTTTCTTTTTTTTTAGTTATTATTTTTGTATTCCATATTTGTTATTATTTATAGTAATTGTAATCTTAAAGCAACTAAAATTTCTAATTATAATAAAGCATTCTCACCAAAAATTAATTTAGTCTAATACATCTAACAGACATCAAAAGTTGATTGAAAAATCAACCGTTCATTATTCAATCAAAATAAGATGATTTTATCACCATTGATTGTCAGATCATTCTTTTTATGGGTTAAAATTTTTTGTTGAGAATAATCCATAGGTTGAGGAGAACATTTCCACCAAAAAAACAGTCGCTAGTTCGTCTCTATGTGAGACTTACAAACCAAAAATTAACATGGGGAGAGGATCTATTATCCTAGGGCCGCCCATGGCGTGAGAAAAAATTTGGGCTTAAACCCAGGTCATTGGTACTATCCTCTAATAACTTTAGCACTCCAACTGAGTAACACTTACAAGCTCGTTTCTAATTAGAGATGTTAAGTGGGACGTGCCGTGCCGGCACGTCGTGCCTACCGTGCCTTACCGTGCCATTAGTCATGCCATTAGCCGTGTCTAATCGTACCATTAACGTGTCAGTAACCGTGCCAACAACCGTGCCTAATCGTGCCATTAGCGTGCCTGATCGTGCCATAACTGTGCCATTAGCGTGCCAACTCGTGCCATAGCCGTGCTTAACCGTGCCTAATTGTGCCAATTGCCTTTTTTTATGCCAAATGACATTTGCATGTGTCAAATGTTATTTTGCTAATGCCAAATGACATTTGCATGTGTCAAATGTTATTTTGCTAATGCCAAATGACATTTGCATGTGTCAAATGTTATTTTGCATATTCAAAATAAAATTTTCATGTGTCAAATCTTAATTTGCTAATGTCAAATGATATTTGCATGT
>MVGT01000164.1:187455-223230 GCA_002174775.1 Macleaya cordata | reverse complement strand
TGCTTAATATTTTTATCATCCGAATTAATAAATAAAGTCTTTTGTTAATTCGAGTTTGGATAATTTAATGGAATGGATTTAGTTAATTTATCATTTGTTATGGTGGATTCAAATACCCTAGTTTCTCTAAATCTGTGAAGTTTTTATTTAGTTAATTTACTTGTTCTAAATCATCCAAAAATCTTAATTTATTCAACCTTAATTAAATTAATTTTACTTATTCCTTAATCCTTGTGGATCGACTCGATTTGCCGTTGTCTCAATAGACAACCGTGCGATTGCGGTATAAATATTATTGAGTGATAAAATCACGACCATGCCGACCGTTGGCACGTCTAACGGCTATAATCGTGCCTAATCATGCCATTTGTCGTGCCTAATCGTGCCATTTAACGTGTCGTGCTTGTGCCATTGGCGTGCCGTGCCGTGTAAGCGTGTCGTGTCGTGCCGTGCTCGTGTCGTGCCTGTGCCATGCTCGTGCCATTAGCGTGCCGTGCTGTGCTCGTGCTAGTGGGTTGTGTGGCTTGGCACGACACTGTTACCTTAGTCGTGCTGGCACGACACATTTAACACCTCTATTTCTAATTCTACATATGAACGAGATCCCTAGAATGGGACCCAACAATTGAGTGGTGGGTGTAGACCTGGCAAAATGACCCTAAACCATTGCTATGTTAATGGTTCACATTACCTCTATTGATTCAATTGATTTTACATTTGGTCAACTGCATCAATCTCTATTCAAATTCTTTATGATCTCATGAAACTCATTAAATCCGAGTTTCTTCTTTTAGTCGATGCAAAGTTGGATACTGATCAACCATTTCATTGTCCACCATCAAAATCTTATTTTTGTTCTATTAACAAATTAATTAAAAATACTTATAGCAAATTTTGCAGCTCCCCAAAATATCAAATTTTTATTTTTATTTTCTTTCTTGATAAATGGGATGTCCGGACCTCGTGGAGCATCCAACTATTTTCGCATTGTAAGAAAGACTTTCAAATCCGAAAATACTAAATCTATGGCATTCTTTATTGCATTTTTTTTATGCATATACATTCGACGGTTATGAATTAGTTCTTTATCCCTCGTAATTTTTGCTCATTTCAAAATTGCTATGTTACACTCATAAATAACTTTGACAATAAGAATTGCAATAAAAAGTAACAACATGTGTAGCATCACCCTTCAAATCCACACTACTGAATTAGATCATATTGGTAGAAGAGAGCCTCAATACGAGTTGAACTCATGATTTCCAAAACAATTTAGTAATTTCAGCCCTAGTCCATTCACTTAGATTTTTAGACGTTCAAAATCTCGTATCGATCGAATGTTTCGGTAAGTTAAAAAATCCAAACATTCATCAAAACGATACGATACAATATCGAAACATTGGAATTCCGAAATACTTCAAAACATTCTGAAACATTCCGAATGATTTCGAAACATTCCAAAATATTTCGATATCATTCGAAACATTTCGAAACATTCCGAAATGATATGAAATGGAAAAAACGAATTCAAGTAATGTTTCATTTAGACAAACCAAAATACCGAAACGAACAACTGAAACATTTTGAAACGAAACAAGATTTTGAACAATATAGCGGTCAAACGAGTCTTCATAATTTTACAAGCAGAAATAATTTTTGGACGAATGGTTTTACATAATTAGTGTCAAACATTTATGTGGCATGGTGGGATCTATCACCTTTCCCCTCCTAAACTCCCACAAATGTTTTAAAGGAGTTTGTAACTTACATGATAGTAATAAGACCCACTAACCCACATAAGTATGGGGCACAATTTTTGTAAGATGCTCGGTCCAAAAAGCACCACTCTTTTACAAGGATCACTTCTTTGTCTTGTCAGCTTGTGTATAATTGCAGTGGAGGACACATGCACGTGACATTTTCAGCCGTTTTCACTTTTCAAAACCGTGTACAAAAACCGTGAATGGTTTTATTCCTTCTGATTAGAAAACCATTTACGGCAGCCCACAATTCTGTGGGTCCCACATCAATAACGTCTCCTCTTCTCAAATTTGTTTCTAGCCGTTGGATATCTCTCAGTACATCAGCAAAATTCTAACAAATCCAACATCTCACAATTCTAACCCTTAGATCATTCCCAAATCTCTAGAAAACTTTAATAAACCTTTTCTGTGGTTACTCCACCTGTATTAGTAAACTTTGGATCTCTCTGGATCTTTCTTTAAATATAAAACCTAGAAATACTTCACTATATTTCCTTATTTCGTCTCCCTTGTATTCCACACATGAAACACAGCCACGTGTCCTTATGACTACCAATTGACGCTTCATAGCCGTCTGATTTGATCTTTTTTTTCCGTCATAAAGAGATTGGATCAAACTCTTGATCAAATTTTGATGCCACGTGTCGAAATGATGGTGTTTGATATGAGGCAGGTATTCATGAGCAACATTTTGGCGATTCTCTTGAGATGGGGAATTTGTGTTTAGGTAGATTCTGGATAAGGACGACTGAAAGATCAATAAAACACCATCATTAATTAATCAATTCAATTAACCGTACGATTTACCTACGTGGAATTTCCTTTATAAACCCACGTGTCACCTAATTAGAGATGACTCAATTGAAATTCTAAGAACTTCTTCAACTTCGGTGGCACCGTGAGAGACTCTTGTCCTGTAAAATTCCATTCAGTCTGGTTTTTAGTGTGAGGGTTTTAGAGAGAGAAACTAGAGAGAGAGAGAGAGTTAGAGAGAGAAAGAAAGATGATATTGGTGGCGATTGTTGCAGAGCTGCTTGAGGAGTACACACTACTTCTCACTAGGGTTTTGGAGCAGCTTTTCCGAGATGCTCCATTCCCAAGGCGTATGAGATTTCTAATTCTGAGGCGTTTGCCTTATGCTTCTTCTTCTTCTTCTTTATCATCAACGACGCCTCGACCCATTCGAACCACATCTTAGAAAATAAGTCTTGAGTTTGTTTCCTTGTTCTTAAACTTCTGTTCTGTTTTTTTGGTTCTGTTTTTGTTTGGGTTTTTTTTTTGATGCGGGTTGTTGAATTAGGATTGATGTAAATGAGCAAGAAAATAATTTGTTAACCTGTTGTGAATTGATTGATGTTTATCTCTTCTTCTCAATTTCTTTGTATATTCAAATTGGTTTGTTCAAATTTTCAAGAACTTTGGCTCAATTGCTTTGGTGGATTAAGATTTTGTTTTTGGTTTACTAGTTAGGGTTTATTAATAAGAAAGAAACCCCAATTAGTGTTGGATTAGTATTAGTGAAAGGAATTTTTTTTGTAATAATAGAATTTGAGGGCAGACTAAGCAGTTAAAAAAGGGAGGATTAATTAAGTAACTAAACGATTTAGGTTTCAAATATTGTATTACTTTCCTTTGATCAGATTATAGGAGCTATATATTCCAAACTTAATTTAAGAAAAAATTGGTTTCATTTGGAAAAAAAAAAAAGAAAGAAAAAAGAAATATTTTCTTTGGCAAAAATAGTTTATTTTTGGAAAAGGGTTAAATTATTAGTGGGTAAATTATAATAAAATTGGATAGGACAGGTTAAATTATGTTAAGAAAATTTTCTTCAAATTTTATCATAGATTTTTGAGTATAAGTAAAGTAAACAATCATTGTTCCAATTATCCTATTCCTGTATCTATTCTAATATACTAGAGGAGAAGAGGAGAAGCCTTGGGTTAACAAAACCATCTCTTAAGTGTGGGTTAAAAAAATTTACATTATAAATATATGGCCTAATCTATTATTTATTATTGGGTTAACAAATTAATAAAATTTTAAAACAACTAAAATTTTTAATTATCTAATAAAAAAATTTAATTTTTTTTTAAAGAAGCTTTAGTGCCTTGCACGGGATATGAGGGCTACTTTAAAATTAGATGAGTAATTTTATCCTACAATGAAGATGATATTTAAAAGAAGAAACAAATAAGGTATCCATTTAAAATTAGATGACTAATTTTATCCTACAATTAATATGATATTTAAGATTTAAAAAAAAGAAGAAAATGCTATTTAAAGTTTGAAAATACTTAAATTTTTTTTGGGGATGCTATGGAATATAAAGCAAATGAACTTTGTAGAGGATTAGCAATAAAAGGGATAATGAGGCCCGTCACCTGCCACCATTACCATCTCCATTCCTAAATAACGAGAGTGGAAGTGGGACCGTCGGAGCTACTAATTAAAATGTCTCTAATTCAAGATTGTCTTAGGTGTGTAATTTGAAGCGGGAATGTCATCCTTATATTAAGATTCTGGTTACTAAGCTTCATTTTCCACCACTAATAACACTTCATCCACTGCCTCCACCTCCAACAAAAATGTAACTCATTGTACTACTATCACCGCCATCTTCCCCATTCACCACCCCTATTCTACTACCACTATTGCTTCCACCTCCAGATTTCGATCTCTCTCCTCTCTTTGTGATAGTGGAGGTAGAGGTGGAGTAGGGTGGCGGTGGGGGAAGATGATCGATGGTACGGTAGGTGTATCTTTGTGGAGGTGGTGGTGGTGGCTGTAGAGTGGGGGTGGAGAATGGAGATGGAGATGGAGATGGAGAAGGTGATGTTGGTAAGAATATGGTGTATTTTTAGTTGGGTGTAACACGCAAAAATTGATAGGGTTTGAAGAACGCCCCCTTTATCCAAAACTAACAAATGGGCCCTCTAACCAAAATAGCTTAGTAGCATTGGAACTCTAGGTCGGGCCATGAGGTTATTTGGGCTGGGTTGGCTGGACCAGGCCAGATTAAGAAATCTATTGAGTGTAAATCAATTTAATCTCAAAGCTCTATGGGTGTGCACCAGGTCTGGTTGTGCTAGTTCAAGCTTCAAGCCTGGGGTTGATTCAAGTCAGGTTTTGCTTCCTTTTATTGGCCTTATCAGTCGGAATTTAGGTTGACTTTTCTGAACATGGGCCCAAAAGATCAGTGTATGCTCCACCTAGGTAAGGTGTTTGAAGGCCTAAGAATGTAAAAGAGAGAAGTTATATGGGCGCTCCCGGAAACCTTTTTAGCGGGCTCATGGCGTGGGCTTAGTCAAACTAAAAATAACCACCCCCAAAACAAGATTAAGGGGAGTGCTAATACAATTTCCCAACATAAAAAATCTGCTCAAATGGGATGGCATATAGTATCTGTTTTGGGCCCCAAATCCAAAATACTTTGTGTATTTGGCGATTGACTCGATCGTGATTGAGTTCGAGTTAACTCGGTGGTGACTGAGTTCGAGTTGGACCAATCGACTCACCCGAGTCAAGCCGAGTAAGGTTGAATTGAAAAACTAATTAAGAAAACACAAAACAAACAAATAAAAAGGAGTTGAATCTGCCGAATTAGCCGAGTTGATTTAGGGCCAAGTCAGACCAAATCGAATCAAGACAAGACCAATTCGCTCCGTACAAAACTGAGTCAGTCGAGTTGACAAACGTCCCTGGTTTCATTTCGTTTCACCCTCTGATTTTTTATCTATACGCAAACGGGTAATATTTTATTGTGGAAGTGTCCATTAAAAAATTTGATCACTCGACCTTCATTTTATGAGGTTAGCATCTTGACCACTTAACCATCCTCCTACTGGTTGGTGCACCCTGTGTTATTGCGGGCTCATGGAAGAGAGAGAAATAGGGTTTTTTTTGGTGTGGTGTGGGTGCCTTATTGATTAAACTCGACCCGGGCCCGGGGCCGCTTACATCCATTAAAAGTCGGAAAAGACTGACCCACTTGGTGTATTGGCCGGAAGATAGGATCACATAAAAATTGAAAGCATATTGATTGATCTCTAGCAGCTTACAAGATAACATTGAAAAATACATGTACGCAAAAGGATTATTTAGTACAACTACTTGCTTCCACTAATAAAGCTCTAAAAAGAAAAAATTATATATTAAATCATCTATATATATATATATTTATTGCTGGTTTTATATATAGAACCCGACACTGTGGGCTGACCATTTTCTGCCTTTTTCAGCCGATAATACGGCTATCATATTATTTTTTATATGTAAGATGGTGGAGACAAGCACCACAGCTTGCTCTCAAGTATATCAACCACTATTCTCACTGTACTATAAATCAATATTTATAGACTTCAAGATCCTTCTAGAACTCCGTGTTTTGACCATTGTTTTTTAATAAACCATGCCATTTTGGCCGTTATAACCTGAAGGTCATACCTTATGGTGACGTGCTGTGAGTTGGCAAATTATATGCATGTTAGATGATGATAAGCTAAATCAATAATAAGAAATAGAATGTGTACCTACAAACAGATGTAAACGTAGTGTGAAAATAAAGTGACATGTAGAAATACATTCATTAGAAGATAACATGGAATGCTCCTTGCTCACTTATCGATTTCGTGTGGGTTTGGAAGATAAAATTGAATATGAAACCAGACAAATTCCTCCACTTCTGCTTACCTTTTGCCATTTAGTGGTGTGTGTATATGGGGGGAATGAAATATGAGAATTTTTGAAGGAAAAGCTAAAGAGCTCGAAAAGATTATGATTGAGGTGAAGGCGGTACTTTAAAATTGGTCTTTTTTTCATGAGCCTTTTAAAAAGTTTAGATTTGAAGATTATATTTGTAGATGAGAGAAATTTTATGATTCCAATATGTAATTGTTTTTATTTTTCTCTGTGTTTGTGCTTTCTCAGCACTTTATGAATACAATTTTATCTTCCTCAAAAAAGAAGAAGATAACACTCAATTTTTTTTTTTCTATTACTACTACACTTACATCTTTTTGACACTAATATGTGGGACCGACATATATAATGGTAAGATCATCCTCACACAAAATTAGCCCTTAGATCGTATTTGAGTGAGCCCTACAATAAGTACAAGTAGAATGTAAAACTAAGCAGTTTAACCCAAAATTTTAAAAATAAATTAAAGGACATATTGTAAACTATGGTAAAAAAGTGACGAGGACTTTGAAATTAAATTGATCGGCTCGTTAGAAGCCGCATATAAATATCAAAGATAAATTGGCCATTTATGATAAAAATAATGGCCTTTTTCAGAAAAGAAAAAAAAATATAACGGTTTTTTTTTTTAATTTTTTTTTTAAACTAAGGGTGCATAATTTAAGATCGTTCGAATACTTTTTATCATCAATAAAAAAAAAGTTTATAGACAATGAGTAATCTTGATATTGGAGTTGCAATTCTTATTCTAGTGTAACCTGAAACGATATACATAAGAATAAGAATATGTTCTGAAAAAAATATAAGAATCGACCACCTAGCTAGCTAGACATCTTTTAATCTTCATTTCCTAGGAATTAAAATATTAATTTTAAGATGAAATATTCTAAATGTGGTGTATGTCACTAGAACCTGTTATTCTTCATTTAACAAATAAGTATATGTGGATTGCTAGTGGATGGAGTAGTATAGTAAACAAGAAGTATCAAAGTTTATCTATATACTATATACTATAATTAATTAAATAAAATCCAATTTTAAGGGATTTTTACATCAATTATACCTTATATATAAGACATAATAATCATATATGTGCACTAAAATTTGGTCGCTTTACAAAATGCTTTTTTTTTAAAAAAGAGTTATTTTAATATTGTTGAAATAATTATATATAGAAATTATAATTTATTTTATGAGTTGCCAAATATTTAATTAAATTTTTTTCGTTATCACAATTGACATGTGTAATGCACGTGACTGTAACTAGTACTTGTAGGGGATAAAAAACCATGCCAAAAGGTACAATAAAGAGTAGATAAATTGTAGTAGTAGAATTTTAGCCGTGGGATCAGCATATAATTTGATCATTTCAGATCTCCACTAATTGGTAAATATTAATATTCTGGTCAATTAAACCTATAGCCATCTGATCTAAAGTGAAAATAATATTCTTGACAGTTAACAAAATATCACATCCTGTGGTCCAAAATATTTGACAGATATGATCTTCTGATTATAGATTTGGTCCCAACCCAAACTGCATATATGAGCTAAAATGAATGGAGGCTGGGCTTCCTTTGTATTCTATCCATGTCCTCATCAGTCAAACAAAAGGCTTCTGCTAGCTGCTGGAATTAATATATATAGATGCTCAAAGAATTTGTACTGGTTTAGGTACTTCAAGCATGCATGCAACAAAAAGAGAAAAAAAACCCTAGCTAGCAAATGACCATTAATGGTTAATTTTCAAATTAATTAGTTCATCATCAAATAATTGATTAACTTAAGTGAAGAGAATAAACAAAAGGTTCTCTAATCTCTTAATTAAGAGTAATTTAATCAAATATTTGATTAAGAAACATTGATTAAACCCTAAGTTAATAGCAATGTGTGGCTGGGGGGGAATAAAACTTTGTTGGGATTGTAGTGATTTTTAGAATATTTAGTTACCTTTGCATCCAAACCTCTATCTTTCCTTAATAGCCCTGATCACCTAGCTAGCTATGAGATTTAATAATATTCCTTTAGAATGTCAGCAGTCATGTTGGCTTGACCCACATTTCAAGCATTAATGTAAGCTAGGTTTTGGATACCATTCCCTTCATCCCCCCCATGTAAAGTGTTATTTTTTTCAATTATTCACAAAAAGTAAGGGGTTGATCATGATCAGTTTATTCATCACCACCATATTGCATCTTAATAAAGAGAGAGAATTTTGAGTAGTACATACAAAAAAGTGGTATGGGTTTTGCTCTTTGAAAAGAGAGAGAGAAATCTAGAGAGAGAAAGAGAGAGAAATCTAGAGAGAGAGAGATGAGCAACATATGGAATATATTTCAAAGAGAGATAATTAATTAGAACCTAAGGAAGCGATGCCTTAAATGAAGGAATATCTTCTGGATAGAGATTACTTGTGTTTCATCTCTCATCTTTCTTTCTCTCTCTAGATTGTTTGCTTCTGTTTTAAATAGTTACTACTCTCCCCATGGCTATTATCACTGCACTTGAGAAAATATTTGGTTCCTTTCTTTCAAGTTTCGAGCACTGTTATTTCTCTCGCTATCAAAACAACAACCATCACCACCACCATCACCACCACAACAACAACAGCCACCCTAAGTACAACATGCCGAAGGGTCGACATCTTGCGCTTCAGGTTCAATCCCTTTCATCAATAATCCTTTTGTTTTTTTTCTTTTGAGCTTTGAGATACTCTTTCTCTCTCTCTCTCTCTCTCTCTCTCTCTCTCTCTCTCTCTCTTCTCATTTTCAGCTTCTTATTTCATGCATGAAATCAATACATAAAACTGCTCACTAGAACAAAAAAAATGACCTTTTGGCCACAGTTTTTCACTGTGGCTAAAGGATTATAGTCAGTTTGGTGGTTTCTCAATAAAAACCATGGCTGTATATCTAAAACCCTTTAGTTTAGTACCTTCAAATCGATTTTCAAGAACTACTAGCTAGAACACAAAGAGAGGAAATAGGTAACTAGAGAGTACATATGGAGGAATAAAAACAAAAGAAACCTTTTTTCATGGTAAAATATATTGAACCGTAGCTCTGTTACCTAGCTATAGCTCCAAGATGTGTTTAATTTTTCAATTTTTAACCCACAAAAATTATACAAGTATAAATAAAGTGTTGTTGGATGAAAGTCCTACCCGCTCTCCAGTAATAGAGAGCACTTGCATCCTACACATATAGTTACATTTGAATGACTAATATCCCATCAGACTATTTTTTAGGTCATCCGGCGCCATACAGATGTAAAATTTCCAGATAGAGCTCGTCCCATCAAAATTTTACTTTTAAATTTCATGTTATTGGGTATACATGCATCCTATCTTTTTTTTTTAAGAAGAAAAAAAATAAAAATCTTATTAAATTTGTGGGTTGTTATACAATTTACAAGAAAAAATAAATAAAAACCAATTTCTTGACCTAAATTCTTGGTTCAAAGTCATACACATGTCCCCACAAGCCACTAATAAAGCCTATACACAATCTGACGTGTATGTCTACTTTTTGCTTAGAAGATTTGAAGAGCTGTTCATATCTTGTTTTTAACTGTTTAATTAATTAAGATTAGCCGACTAATTAATTAAAACTAATTAAAAACAAAAATGGCAACGGCGAAAAAGGTAAAGACGTGTTGCGCGCGTGGGAATATTTTGATAATAACCTAAGTTTTTTTTATGAATCTCTTTTTGTCATGGTCATGGTTTTGTATTTCTTAGTCCTTAAACCATGAGTAGTAATAGTTTAGAAGTTAGAACAGCTTGAAAAAAACCCTAGAAAGAACAAAGTATCAAAGACATTCAAAGAAGATAAAAGAAGAGAATAAGAGGAAAGTTAGATAAAACAGTGTTTGCTTTTTTTTTTTTCCTCCATTAAGAATAAACAGCATCTCCTAAAATATTAACTTTTTGCCTCCTCTTTTTAATTTTTAATTTTTTTTTTCTGTTTTTCCTTAATTAATCCACATGTTTAATTAAATTTGTATATTCTTTTCAGACTGTGGAGCTTCAAGTTAGGATGTGCTGCACAGGTTGTGAGAGGGTAGTAAGAAAAGCCATACAAAAGCTTAGAGGTATATATATATATATATAGATGCATCTTTTCAGTTATTATAAAAATAATCATATTTAATTAAATTAATGAGGAGGGATCAATTGTTGTGGTTAATTAAAATGATGTTGTGTTACCTTGGTCATATATAAAGCTTACATGGAGATGATTCGAAGATGTGATGGTGATCAACTAACCCTATATATGGTTCATTATAAAAAATAAAAATAAAAAATAATTGGTTAGATCATTCTAAAACTTATAACTGCATCAAAAGTCGGTTTAAAAATAACAGTATAAAGAGGGGGTCCATAAATTGTCCAACGTAGTCTTAAGGGCTTAGATCAAAGTTTTAGATTGATGTGATTTTTGGCGACGATAATCTAAATGGTTAGTAGAGCAATCGTCACCCCTTAGATCATCATATATATAACAAATTAAAGCTCTGATCATCTATATGTACATATATATCAGGTATTGATTCAATTGAAGTTGACTTGGAGATGGAGAAGGTGACAGTAATAGGGTATGTGGATCCTAACAAAGTTTTAAGGGCAGTGAGGAGGAGTGGTAAAAGGGCAGAGTTTTGGCCAAGCCCTAACATACCAATGTACTTCACATCAACAAACAACTACTTCAAAGACATGACAAATGACTACAAAGAGAGCTACAATTACTGGAGGCATGGTTACAATGTTGGGGAAAGGCATGGCAACCTTCCTGCTACAACCAGAGGTGATGACAAAGTTAGCAACTTCTTCAATGATGATAATGTTAACGCATGCTGTCTCATGTAATGACCTAAATTAAACAACATAATTCAATGTCGCGCATGCCCTAGCTAGATAGCAGGGTCGATGATGATCTGTTTGGAAGACCAGGTTATTATTATTGGTCATCAGATTAAAATGTTCTTGGGCTGGTACTGATATATGATCATGGCATATATGCATGAATATTTGTGCACACACGCATGCATGTACTACTATAATTATGTACCGGGTACTATTGGGAAGTGTAAATTAATTAAGGCGAGAATGGATCGATCAATGTGTGTTGTGTAAGTTTAATTAGGGTTTGATTATATAAATGTGTAATCATGGATGTGTTGTGTAAGTTTAATCCATTGATCCATGTGTTCTGTAAGTAATATTTGCAAACAATGGTTTTTTTTTTTTTTTTTTTTAAGGTAAAAATAAATAAAAAATCAAAAGAGAGAGTAATATGGGCCTGTCATTGGGTTGGGTCGGCCCAGAGCCCGCTTGAAGCCCACAGGTTTTGGCTCAATAATTTTTTAGCCGAGCCTAACTGGAGAATGAGTCGGGCCAAACTTGGACAAAGAATTAGGAAAGTATTTAAACAAAACGATTCATTATTTACTCATTTTTCTTTTAGTTGTATGTAAATTAGTTTTTGAAAACTAGTTTTTGGATCACGGACCGTACGGGTCCTTACTTTCTTCAAGTGAGCTAAATCTATCACCCACTTAATTGGGCCCAAAAAATCACCAGGCTACATTTTAAGTTCATTCTAGAGGTCTCAATGATATCTATTTTCCTGAGTATAAACTAATTTCCTGGTTCTAGGTCCAGTTAATTCAGTATTGAATTGAAACTGGAACCGCTAGGAATAACCAGAATCGTAATAAACTGGTTCTGGGTTTGGGTACTTCAATAACATATGGAACGCGGATTCGAACTAATTGGAACTGGAACCGAATGCAACCAGAACCAACAATCTCGATCTGGTTCCACCTATATGAGTAGTGGAGCTAGAACCGACAAGAACTATAAAGGACATGTTTAAGAGGTTCCAGTTTGGGGTGGTTCAATAAGAAAACCGGAACCAAACAATTGATACTGTAGTGTGTCTATATGGTTCACTAGTACCTTACCGGACCACAGATGGAACCAGAACCAAGTAAAGATTTGTTCAATCATATGGACTTCCTAGCTTAAGGCCTACCCATTTATTATTGGGCCTTAAAATTGGGTTAGATCCATATGAACTTCAAACTAGGCCTAGAATGGCCATCCGGCTCACTGGCTCAGAGAGGGCTCAAAACTCGAATCGGTTTGAGAGGCCTTGGATGAGGGCGCTCCCACCAAATACATTTTTGGGTGTTGGCAGCCCCAATTTTATTGGCACTCCTTTGATGGTCAAACTAATTTGACCATCACAAAAGCCCTCCAAAATCCAAATGGTGGGTTTTGGTCCTTTTTTTTTTCCATAAGCTTGAGTTTGAGAGAGAGAAAGACGAAGAAAAAATAACTAGTCGAATGAAAAAAAACATTTGGAGGTTTTTTTCATCCATGGTTTGTCGATTTCTTTTGGAGGCTCAACGTTATAAGACCTCAAAATCGACCTAAAGTAGTCGATTCTTTTCAATGGAATAAAATTTCAGAGTACAATTAGGTAAATTGGCAACTTCTAGTCGAATGAAAAAAACATTTACATAAGAAAAATCTTATTCCGTGGTACAGTGTCGGGTTAGCCTTATTGAATTGGTGTCATGATGCCACGTTATTCACATGAACTTAGGACTTTCCCTACTGAATTCACGTTCGAAAATGAAAAAAAAAAAAAAAAAGTTTATGAAATTGTATTTTTCGATTTCAAAACTAAAAATATATGTTACGAAATATATTGTTATACATGTATAAGAATTGATTGAATGGTCTTTGGAGGAATGAAAGACTCGATGTCCTTTTCAAACAAATTTAAGAAGTTTGACCACTTTGGGGATTGCCAATAGTAATTCGTAAGGTTTGAACCAATTGGGTCTGCCAACAACATTTTGGTGAGTGCCAATAAATTACCCTTGCTCACGTCCTTGAGCCCGTAACCAAGTTTTTTGGTGCCCCCAAACAGAATCTCTCTATCGCAACTTCGCAAGGAACAAAGCCCTGATTTCAATTCCAAAAAAAAAAAAAAAAAACTCTTCTTTCCTCCAGAGAGGGAGTCCATTAGCGCGTGGTGCTTCAATTCAAGGTAAGGTTCTTTGGGTTCAATTCTGAAAATATTTTATTTTTTGGGTATTAATTGAACATATTTGTTTAATTAAATTTTTTTTTTTGTTATTCTTTTATCTGTTTATGAATATGTGATGTTAATACTGTTTAATTATTTTGATGTCAATAGTTCTTGTATGAACCCAGATATGTTTGCTTAAATCCCTGTAATTTTTTTACATACCCATTATTTGATTTTTGATTATTTTGGGTTTTTGATCAGTTGGATCATCTATATGTTGGAGCAACATGATGGGTTTTAATTCTAATGGTCATGGAGGAACAACCCCATCATCTTTCTTAAAATTATCTTCATTAGCTTCCCCATTTCCAGATAATCCATCCCTTTCTAAACAAAACCCTAATTTGATAAATTTAGCAGAATCCCATTTTACTCAAGGACCCTCTTACCCTTTTGCATTTAGGCCACCAGATCACAATTGGACACATTTTCACCATCCTCCATCTATACCCAATTCTTTCCCTACTCCTAATTCAGGAATCAATTCTATCCATCCCACCGCCCTACCTTCGACGAGTAGTTATGTTCAATCTTCACCCAGTTTTTCTGGTCTCCATTCTCTCAGTAGACCATATATTCCCCACTACCCATCATCAGCAACTCCTACTGGTAATTATCCAGTTGCCATTAACGAACTGGGTTTTGATATTCCATCCTCTTCTAATTTTTCCTCGGAGAGATCGTTGCGAAATGGTTGCACCCAAAGAATACCTGGTCAGGGATATACAACCACGTTGAGTGGTTTTAGGAACGGGATGAGTGACGTGGAACATGGGAGAAGGTTGGAGAATGACCGATCTGGTTCGTCGACTGACAAGAGTTTGCTAAATCAAGGTAAGTCCTTTACATTTAACATGATTTAAATCCCAAGCAAAAGTTGGATATAGTAAGGCTGGTCATTAGGTCTCATTTCTTGCTTGAATTTTTCAGTAGTTTCATTTTAATTGCATTGTGCTTGTTATCTTTTTTATTTATTTATTTTATTTCTCTTTGTTGCTTGACTTCAATCTCTGTATGTAGATTGATAAGTCATATATACTTTCCACAAAGAATACAAAAAACAATGGTTAGGCATCGTAATTTAGAGAACACCTGTTTTCTATTTGAATCTGATTAACATCAAACTTATCTATATAAAGCTGTTTTTAATAGTGGCATACTTTACCCTAAGTATTAGTTATGAGTTAATTGTCTGAGCTTTGACATGGCATTGACCTTGACTAAACTATGTGGGGGAGGTCTGCCAATAGCTGTCTATTTTTGGCTCCCAAAACGTTGGATTAGGCCATTGGGTTGCCAAAGTAACCTAAGGGCCATGAAATTCCACAGGGTATTCAAAGATATTAATAAAGTAAGATTTTGTCAAGGCCATTGATATTAATAAACGTTGGTTTAGTCAAGGCCATTGCATTGACCTTGTCTAAACCATGCGGGGGAGGTCTGCCAATAGTTGTCTATTTTTGGCCCCCAAAACGTTGGATTAGGCTATTGGGTTGCCAAAGTAACCTAAGGGCCATGAAATTCCAAAGGGTATTTAAAGATATTAATAAAGTAAGATTTTGAAACCATAATGATACTGTTTTTTTTTTTTGATGTGCTGAATACGATGTCATTGTTTATTGCCATATCCAGATTATGGCATTGCTTTCTTTCTTCTTTTTTTTAAATATGATTCACTGAGAAGGACCGGCGTGTGCTGAATACGATACGTCATTGTTTATTGCCTTGTTCAGATTATGGCATTGCTGCTATCCAACATCATTTGAGTGGTATTGAACCACTTAATGAGTCAAACTATACAAAGTGGAAATCTCAGATAGATATCATTTTGGGACATCTGGAGTATGATGTTGCTCTACGTGAGCCCAAACCCGATGAGCCTGATGATACTTCTCCTGAATTTGTGAAGGCACAATATCAGAAGTGGGTCAAGGCAAATCGTATGTGCATTTTGATTATACGAAATTCCATCCCTGAAATAATTGGGTGTGGGATACCCGAAACAGATTCAGCCAAGGAGTTGATGGATATTATCAAGACCCAGTTTTCAGGGTCGACGAAGCCACTGATTGGAGCCTTTATATCTCAGTTGTGCACAATGAAATTTGATGGCCATGGAAGTGTTCGCGAACACATTGCCAAGATGGCGAATTTGGTATATAAGCTGAAGGAGTTGAATATGGTGCTTCCTGATGATTTTTGGCTCCACGTGGCCGTCAATTCTCTCCCAAGAGTATACAAGTCAGTTAAGGTTAATTTTAACACTGCAGTCGAGAAATGGAGTGTAAATGAGCTTATTGCTCAATGCATCCAGGAAGAGGCAATGCTTAGGCAAGGAAAGGTTGTTTTGGCACATTTGACAAATTTGGGGCCAAAGAAAAAGGATTTTAAGAAGTCTAAAGTGAAGAAGGTTCATGTGGGTCAGCATTCAGTGGAAAGGGGTGCAGAGGCAAAAGAAGGAAATTCAGGAAATCCTCATGGTGAGAATATAGTTGGACCGCAGCCAGAGAACGTTAAAATTTGTTTCTTTTGCCATAAACCTGGTCACATCAAGAAGAACTGTGAGGTTTTTATTTCGTTGGACTTGAAGAAGAGAAATGGTGAGTTATCTTGTGTCTCTGTGTAAGCAAATATCATTATCATCAGTGATGTATTACAACTATTTCGGGTTGGCAACATAAATTTTATTTGTCCATTTAATTCTATATTGATTAGATATTCCATTTTGTAGTTGTGTTCTGTGGGTGGTGGGGAAAATATTTATAGGTTTACTTGTTGCAGGTGTTTCTAAACCTTCAAATGGTTGATGGAGTGGAGCAGCACTTTTAGATGGGGATGCAGAATTAGCATTAGCGGCAAGCCGTGGAACTTTGTCTTCTAGTAGATACTAGATCTACTTTAACTTTTTTGATAGAGCTTATGCGTCACTAAGATTAAATTTTGAGTAGTTTCTAGACATCGTACACTTGGTTAGGTCTCACTTTTATTTCAGTACTAGTTGTTTACAATTTACGATGGTCATGCTTTTGGTTCTGTTACTTTCCATGATGGATGTAAATAAGTAAAATATAGATGCTTGTTTCCAAAAAATTCTTTGAATATGGATTTTTTGTACACAATAACTTTGGTGTTAAAAGAATGTGTCAGGATGCAAAAGGCAAACCCTCCATTTTATTGGAAACAAAGGGTTAGGTCATTTTTCCAGAAATTGGGTCGAAGGAGTAATACAGAAACTATTCTTGGATGAGATGGATTCTGGTGATTTGGTCCATGTTGATTTCATGAAAGGCATATCGTAACGGGAACTGTTAGATGGGAGGTGATATTTTCCTTCCCCTCTACTGATTTTTATTGTCCCTGTTGGTGATCCAAGCAAATTATGTATGTATTTCATATGTGATTTTAGCTTATGGATTATTGTTGTCATGCATCATCTTTCTGAAAATTTACTTCAGCTCTGGGCATAATTTTTCTTTTTTGTCTGTTTCCTCATAATATACATAAGTTGACACAGGTTAAGAAAAAAATAAAATAAAAGGCATTAGCTCAGATCTTTGGATGTTATATATATTCCTCTTCCTTTTATGTGAAATAGAGGTCTCTGGTTTGAGAAAGCAATGTTGTAAGTGTTTACGGAGGCTTCAGACTATCAAGTTGGTTAATAGATTTATCTGAAATGCTTGAGTGAAGACATGATATCATGGTTGGCCCACCATTGATCTTGATGAAGTATTACAAATTTGCAGCATATATGGGAGAGCATGATCCACAATTGTAGGTTTACATTCTTGTCATGATCCACATTGTGATAAAGAATAATGCTTGCTTAGACTTCAAATCAATTTTTTATCATTATCAGGTTTTAGAATCATTAGGTCTGGGATTCAAATTGAACTGTAAGATGTGTAACATTTTCTTGTTGGTACTTGGTAGTGAACAAACTATGAATATCCAGAATACTTGAACATAAAATATGCTAAACTACTTCAAAGCCAATTGTAAACTGAGAGGGTTTTGTAAAATTCTTATGAATTGCGGATTCTCATCCACCTTAAAACGTGCAAAATGTTTTTGTTCAGATCTTAAAATTTGTGAGAAACTTAGGATTCTAATGCGAGTTATATTTGCATCACAAGATTGATATAGAAATCTTAAGACTTTTTTGTATTAGGTATCCAAACGTAAGTTCTATATTATTTGTGTTAAGTTATGAATATGGCTTGATTGATAGGATTTTAATAATACAAAGTCAGAGTACTTAGATTACTGAAATATTGGTGTATCTGTTCTGCTATATATGCCCTATGGAATACGCCATATTAGCCTTTTAGGTAACCAAATTGTTAAGAATTTGTGAGATCATCATATACGGAGCAAGTATTCGTAGTTGGATTTGAAATGTTGAAGATGCATGATGCAGCTCTCTAATATTACCATGGGTTTTCCTCTCTTTTTTTCTCTTGTTTGCTTTTTTCTTTCCAAATTTTAGTCAGGGTATTGGAGAGTTGATTCATTCACCCTATATACCTGGGTTTCTTGATATAAAAGGCAATTTAAGGAAAGATAGTTGATTGTGAGTGGCTTTGGGATTTTCAGGATTCTCCTTGTGGGCAATTTTGGGTGTTGAGGTTAAAAGAAGATTAGGGACTTCTATGTTTGGAACTCTTGTTCTATCTGTAGTGATTGATCTTATTTGCCTGTTGTCGCTTCCTCTGGTCTTGGAGGTTTTTCCACGTAAGTTCTATGTGCTATGATTATGGTTTCAAGTATAATACCTTTTTGGAATGTTTCTATGAAAAAGTATCAGATTGTGCAAGATCAAAATGAAGAATGTTACAAAACACTAGTTGGTTTCTCTACTCCTGTATCCAATGGTGAACATTAAGGTGGTACTGTATAAAATATACCACTGCCGCTATGACGTTAGTATCCATCCAAATTTATCATTATTTTCTTTTCTTCATGTTCTGTGTAGAAACTGACCTCTGTGCACAGATGATAAAGAATCCATGCGTGTGTATTCACTTTATTGTTTTCAAATGATATATGCTGCAGCTTTTTTGCAATTAGGAATTCGTTGACAGATCAAGCAGCAGATTCTTTTGCATTCATCTTGCATCCTGTGTAGGAGTTAGTGCTTCTGCGGGTTGGGGTCGTCCAAATACTGATCTTTTTGCTAAATGGTACGTACTCTGCCAACATTTCAACAGGATTCTCCATGTCAATCCCATACTCAGTTGTTAAAGAATCTGTCGTAACTTCCACGATTCTGTTTGTTCTTAAGGTAACCATTCAAACAATTATGATGTAAATTAACAATAGCAGCATTTTGTTTGTATTGTGGCTAATTGCATGTTTTCAACAGAATATTTAAGCATATTGATCTGGACTATCACTTCATTGTTGTTCTATTATTCTTGAGTATCTAACATTTTAGTTCGTACAGTTCACACTACAGGATAAAGATTCTAGTGTTAAATGAGGAAGTATTTTATTATCTAGTAAGCAACCTCGATATGTTTCTTTTATTCTTTTCGTTGCAGACTTGATGTGTAGTACGTAAACCAATTTAGCTACTTGTTTAAACCCATACTTGAACATAGTATTTCGAAACTGGATCTTATGAAGGGACTTGGTTTCGTAACTTTTTCTGGTCTTTGATCTACAACTAGTCTCATAGTTAGACAATTGATTATTATATCACCCTATCTTATAACTCTTTAAGTGGAAACCCTCGCCGGGTAGATGTCAACATTAGGTTTTTCCCCATTGTCTAATGTTTATAGTTCGAATTGTAGGTTGTGGGATCTACAAATGAGTTTTTAGAATGGAAACTTATTCAAAAAAATAGTTTTTAGAATGGAAATGAGTTGTGCAAGGTCTACGCTTAGAATGAATACCATGGAGTTGTTCTATAGGTTTGTTGGTTCCCAGGCTTTTGGGATCTCCAACTTGGTGCAAGTTGGGTTGCACCGGAACTTGTGCAGTTTTTGTCTTTGGTTGTGTTTTAGATTTTACTTCTGCTGTAGAATTAGTATTAATTTGTGTTTATCAGGTGTGCTTAGGTCCAGTTTACAGAGGAGATTTTGTCGGATTTGAGTCTCTTTTCAAGACTCAAACTCCTTATTTTTCTCACCGCAATTTAACGTTAGGCTCGCAAAATGGGCTTTAAACCACGGTTTTAAACTGTGGCGAAAGCTTCTTTTTCTTTATTTGGTGCCTTAAACCACATTTTAAAACCGTGGTCTAGTGTATTTTTCTTGTAGTTACAAAACATTTCACTCTCCATTGATAAGCAATATCTAGAAAGCAAGGTTAGATTGGATTATCTGCTGTGCAGGTTATTTTGTTCTTCTGTGAAGAATTTTGGGTTGGGATTTGTTAGGGTTCATTGGGTTTCAATTACTAAAAGGACCTGAGTTCTTTAGTAAGAATCCTTTAACAGTAGATAGCTCTCAACTCTGATTTTCTAGATAGAAACTTGGGAGAATTAAGAAGTAAAATGAGCCTCAATTTACTCATACATAATTGAATATAGAAAACTAGGGTTGAAACTTAACTTCTCATACTCAATTTAGTGACCAAAGGAATTCAACATAAACAGAGTACAATACAGACAATCCCAAAGGCAAAAACTCTTTTGGAAGAACCAAACAGAGGAATTGATTTTACCTTACACTGTGAAAGGTAAAAAAGTAAGTCATTGAGTTTTGTATTACATTTCATGTATGACAAACATTGCAGTGGTAGATGCTCTGCAAAAACTTGGAAGTACAAACACATTAATACAAATTTACCCTAATTTTTATACCCCTAAAAGTTCAAAAGACCTGAAGAGAATAGACAAGGTACAATCTTTTTTACTCATCTAAGGAGACTCTATTGTTTAGTGCAAATCTAGTTAAGATCTGAAGACTAGCCCCTCAAATTACATGTAAAAACCAATAAAGGAGAGAAAAAAGAAGAGAAAAGAAAAGGTGCAACAAAAAGAAGGAACTCATAATAAAGCTTCTGCTAAAGAATTAAATTAGGGTATAGGCAAATAAATAGTTTTTGTACTAAATCAAATAAAGGTCATAATATACTCAGAAAAAAAGGTGGAACCAAAAGAAGGTGCCCATAATAAAGGTTCTGATAAAGAATTTAATTAGGGTAGATAAATAAATTAGTTTTTGTACTGAAACAATTAAAAGCCACAAAAATACGCATAAGAAAAATGTGAAACCAAAAGGAGGAACCAAACCCATAATATAGTTTCTGCTAAAGATTTTAACTAGGTGTAGCCAAAGTCATAAAACTACACATAAAAACTGGCATTACTATGGCTAGGGCACATGTGTTGCTGGTGTTCCTAATGTTAGGTGTGTTCTTTGCGTTGAATTTTATATACCAGCTCGATATAGAGCCAGTTATTTACACCCAATTTATTTTTACACTTGCATGTAGAGACACGTAAAATGTGAAGATAATCATCGTAGTCACGAAAAATCAACGCCTAAATCATCTCTATCTGGATTTTCTTTAAATTTGAGTATAAAAATCAGGAAGTGTTTGGGGGGTGTCATCATTCATCTTTCATATCAAATAACAAAACGAATTTACAAGGGGGCTTGTTTCTAACGGTAAGGCCAGTTGCCAGGTTCCAGTTATTGATAATAACAGAAGACTTTTAAAAATCTTGTCAGAGCTGATGAGCAGTAGTAGCAGCAGCAGCAGAACAAACGTACATCACATGAAAATGGGATTGTGGGGCCAGTTTTGAATGTGGGGCCATCTCTAGTAGGTATCTAAAAGCATAATCTGTGGGTTGTTTGCTCCTGCCCTGAGTAGTGGTGGTGTTGGTGCTGGTGGTGGTCACTCGTAACATTAAATTTAGAGAGAGAAAACTTCTTTTCTCTCTCTAAAATTTTGCTTTCTCTCTCATCTTTTAAGTTCTTACGGCTCCGGAAGGTGCGCATCATGAGCAGTACCTCTCAGCGCCCTTCTTCTTCTTCTTCTTCTGTACATATTGTGAATTATTGCATTTTTTCTGGGATCTGCTGCACTTCTCGTACTGTCGCTGTTATTGCCAACCTTTTTTCCTTTTTCTTTTTCTGCAATTCTAGAATCAAAACGATATATAAAAAAAAAATGAACCCATTTGATCCTAGCCGTTGATTTCTATCCCATCCAATATAAATGAGGTTACAAGATCAAATTCGAGAGAGAGAGAGAGAGAGAGATGGGGTTGAAAATGAAATGAATGAATGCATAGAAGTATGGAAATAATATAACGTGGTCCATGCAGGAGGAGGAGAAAGGTTAGGGTTAGGGTTGGTATGAATCAATCAAATACATTGCACGCGTCACTGTAAATTCTTTAATAACATAACACCAACACGGTTGAAATAAAGACTAAACAATGCAAAACCAAAACTACTTTTTCTCTTTATATATATATATACATGCTGAGCTACTTTCTCTCTCTAGATCTCTTTCTTTCTCTCTCTAAAAAATACATGGTATATGGTGTAGGCTGCTATATAAAGGTGAGGCATCTTTAGTTTCTTTTTTGTCATCGATTAGGTCTATTAAGACTAATAACCGACCACACTCTTTTTTTTGGTAGGGTGGGGTTAGCAAATGTTAGGTTTGCATGCATGTAAGAATCTTGTGTGGTATAAATTAATAACAACAATTAGCTGTATTTTCAATCTAGTGGAAACAGTGGTCCATTACTATAGTTGAAGTGTTCCCTAAATGTGAGACTTACATATTTTCTTTTATATATATGGGTTATAGAGCCCCCGAGTCCAAATAAAGACCCACTTGTCTTGTTGGTCAATGGCTGATTTTTATATATGATGATCGACGTGGTGAGGAGGACATACTAATTTAAATCAGCATGTCTAAAACTTCTAATCTCAGAAAAAATTTATAGAAATCAACAGTCAAAAAAGAGTTTAAAACTTACCAAATTTTAGAACTAATTTGAGAGTGTTAAAAATTTTAGAACAAATTGAGTTTTCAATATGGTGATATATATATATATATATACAAAATAGGGATGTCAATGAGTACTCGTTTACCTGAAAACCGAACCGAATCGGAATTGACTTTACCAGTTCTTGCTCCACATTTTTAAGAACCGCTAGTGGAACAAGAACCAGATCGTTATAGGTACTTTGATATCCGATAGGAAACCGAAACTAAATCGATAAGAACTGGAATCGACTCGCTAATATTAGTTTTTTCTATTGGTTTTGAATTATTAGTAACATTTTATGTATTTAAAAATTCATTATTAAAAAATAGGAACAGAGTTATCCGAGAACCCAATAGTATTGGAATCGATTATTCTAGTTATGGTCCCACCTATTTGAGAATCGGAATCGATAAGAACCGAATTAATAGGTTCTGGTTCTTGGTAGTTCTAACTGAACTGGAACTTACCCGTTGACACCCCTAATACAAAGTAAAAAAAACATCCTCTCTTAAAATTAGCCATTGGATTATTTGCATATGGGCTCCATAAGATGAGGGGTCTTTATTGCAATCACTTAGTTGTAAAATTTGAATTACTAATTTATTAGAGATAATAATAACATATCGAATAGGTATATTCACCAAAACATAGAACTCTTAATGCACGTAAATCATTTTGTGTCTGTTCTTAAGATAACCAAAATATAGTTGAAGTATAGATGTCAGATTCATGGGTCGTTAGGTTTTGAACTTTTTTTTTTTTTAATTTTAGATGTATGATAAATCAACGTTACTTATTAGCATGTTAAGGTAGTAGACATGATGAATCTAAGTCGTGGGTTCAACTTCAAACGACTTTAATTACTTATTAGCATGTTAAGGTAGTAGACATGATGAATCTAAGTCGTGGGTTCAACTTCAAATGACTTTAATTACTGTTAGGATGACACATGCACATAATAATTCTCACAAAGGATCAATATATCTTTACTTTTAGGTCAGGATCTTTTGTCGAAACCTGGTTTCCAGGATACCAACCCATATTTAATATGCATAGACATGAGAAAGAAGAAAATGTGGGTTAATTAATGCATTCATAAATGAATGGTGGATGAATAAATGGGGTAGTATAGATGAGAAGGATGTGCATGAGTAGTCATGACAATGAAAACCTAGAGTTGTTGTAAGCAGCAGCAGCAGCACCAGCAGCTAGCTAATAATATTCATGATCTGAGTAGGATGAGGAGCTCATTTGGCCCATAAATGCTGGGGAAAGGGAGTGTACGTACTGATGCTGGTCTAAAACTAGGAAAACTTTTTTCTCTGCCACAATTGTTATGAAGATAACAAAAAAAAAGGCTGCTTCTAATTTCTAGAGAGAGAAAGTGATCAGAGAGAAGTTAGATAGAGAAAGATCAGTATAGTAATTTAATAAGTCCACTACTGGTCATACAAATTAAGGAGCTCAAAGATCGAAGAGCAGGATTGGGATCGATGGAAGAAGTTAACAAGTCTTCTCTGTAAATTCCAAAGCCAGAAATGAAACAAAGATCAGATCAGACAACAGAGGCTTCTGTTCCTGATCCTGTTTCTAACTCCATGAAACCCCCCCACCCCCACTGTGATTTTCAGACTCTCTACAGTACGATTGATTTTTTTTTTTTTTTTTTTTTTTTTTAAACTTTTCCTAGCTTTAGGCTTTGCTGTCGCTCCTTGTCGATTGTACCACATGACACCCCCTCCTCCCTCAATGCCCTATCTATAACTAATTAATTATAAATTCTTATTATAATATTATAATAATGGATCCCTGGTTAGATTTTTGCAATCATTGGGGGACCCCACATCTCCCTCCTATCATCATCCATTACTTCATGCATGGGAAATTATATACTTTTATTACTCCACTTATTCTTACACCTTATTTACACTTGTGTTTGGGTTGGGTTCACCTTTAAATGATCTAGGAGAGTTTTTTCTTTTTTTGAAAGGATATATTAATATCGTCTCACACTGAAGATTATTCTTACAAAAAAAATTTAGTATTAAAAATTTAACATTATGGAAATTTTCTCTCCAAACCATCCATTTTGTTGTTAATTTTCAACCAATTTTTTTGTTATGTTTTTAAAATGAAATTTTTTACTAAGAACAAAATTTTTAAAACGATGATCTCACTTTTTATGAAGATGATTACTTGCTGAGGTAGTCCTCCTCCCAAAACAAAATCATCTATTGGATCATCTCAATGTAAACTCGACAAACAAATTAGATGTAATTGTGCAAGAATTAATTTATAGACTACAAGCTAGCCCATCCAGGCTGCTTCCACCTAAGACTTTCTTTGATTTTTTATTCTCTCTTAGAGGTTGTAAGCCAAGGTTCGGATTCAACCTTCTTATATATATATATATATAAAATAAATATTTTCATTCAAATTAATTCTTAAAATTTAAATAAATCTTTTTATAAAAAGTGCCTCGTTCATTAAAGCGGGCCAGACAGAACTAGTTATAATAAAAATCTGTATTTGATATCATTCTCATGAGTTCCATCCAGAGGGATAATTTGAATTTGGTCGTTTTCTTAGAGTACTGTCACAGTCAAATTAAGCTCTAAGGGATCGATGCAACTTGAAATTTATTTTTTATTTTTAAATTGTCAGCTAGGAGGCATATAAATTAATTTAATTTATTGTTTCTCAGGTGGTAAGATATAATTAATTAATTAATATATATATAGGTACTACTTTAATAATATTGTAAAGAATTAAATATATTATTCACATAAGACTCCATTTTATTAATTAAAAAACAAAAACCAACTACACAGAAAGGGTTTGTCGATGGTGTGTGTGTTAATTAGGTTTGTTTATGGAGAGTAATAAACTACTAGTACTACAGTGTAATATATTGAGTAGAATTTGGGGGGACCAAAAAAAACTAGACCATACGGATCTTTTATGCCCTAGCTAGCTATAAAAACTATAATAGCCATTTGAGCATTGATGAGAGAAACAGCTTTTGTCTTCTTATCTTTGAGGCAAAAAATAAATAAATAAACCATGTACTTCAACAGTGAACAAAATTCTGATGAAATAGGATCATTTTCTAGTTCAGTTTTCTTTTTTTTTTTTTAGGGGAACCATTACATGAGTTCGAACTCGAGACTTCCCCCACAGGGAAGGGGACGCCTTACCATCCGCGCAACTCTAGATTGGCTTAAAGTTCAGTTTCAACTTAATATTGTCTAAGTCTAGCTTTTTTATTGAGACGTAATGGGATCAATCTGAAAGAGTGCTAATTAACCGGTCGCCTATAGAAATATGAAAGCAAAATTAAGAAGGAGATTATTGCACCCCTCTTAGAACGCTCCCTTATAACGCTCCCTCCTATGGGGCCCACATACGATGCATCCAAGGGCTGATTTTTTTTTATAGGATGTTCTTCTCAATATGTATATCATCATATTAAAAAATCAGTCTGTTCTAAAACTTTTAACCCCCTCAAATTACTTATAAAAANTCCGCGCAACTCTAGATTGGCTTAAAGTTCAGTTTCAACTTAATATTGTCTAAGTCTAGCTTTTTTATTGAGACATAATGGGATCAATCTGAAAGAGTGCTAATTAACGGGTCGCCTATAGAAATATGAAAGCAAAATTAAATTGATATTTGAATTGATGAGATTGAATAACCCTAACGTAAATATTGTAGAGGCAGAGCGCTCATTCCTTTTTTGAAATACTTCCCGAGGAAACTCTCGTACTGTTATCACCAATAGAAATGCTGCAAATAACTTGAAAGGTGCTAGGAAAAAATTACAAATCTGCAAAATTGTTTTTTGGGCATAAATCACAATGGATATAAAGATTACAATCCAAAGAGTTCTCATAATTAGAGATCAATTAGCTCTACATAGAAAAAAAATTGTAACAAATCCTAATGATTGTAAATTAACTTCTAATCCTAATCTTTATATATAGATATGAAACAAATGCACTTGGATTTGATCTCTTATGTAAGGCAGTTATTACATATCGATCTGCCCTAAGGAATGCGAACCCTTAGTCCTTCCAATGGAAATGATATTTGATTATACACCACAAGAAAAAAAAAAGGCTTTAGACCACAGTTTTTAACTGTGGTTAAAGTATTTTTCTTTCTTTGAGCCTTTAACCATGGCCTAAAGCCTCTTTTTCTTTTTTTTTCTTGAGCACTTATGTATGGCGTCTAAAATATGGTGCTTAGGCGGTGTCATGGAACCGTAAGTGCGCGATCAGTTAACCGACACTTCGATGGGTAGCTGATACTTGCTACAACTACCTTGCCATTCTAGTAAAGAAGTGAAAAAAGAGGAAAAACTAAAGAGGACTTACTTGAATGAATTCAGTAATACCTTTGATGAATGGGTAAAGAAAGAAAAGAATTAACCAATGGAAGGATTATCTTTCTATTTAAAGGCTTAAATGGTCCCAAGACTCCCAACTGTGAGAATAATTAACATGATCGTACAAATGGAGTAAGCTAGCAAAAAGTAGATGATTTTTGTTTACAGGTGAGCTGGTAAGGGACCATACTAATACTTCTTGATGACTGCTTTAAGAAAAAACCCTAGCTAGGGTTACTTTTGAACATATGGTAAAGTATATAGGCAAAGTCTTTAAACTAGCTACGATGAGGATGACTAGAGTTCTATTTTGCAAAGCTAGAAGCAATTCAAAGTTTTGTTTAATCCTATATATGATGGACAGTGAGTTGATCACACCTCCATATATACTCCATTTTGACCCTAATAGGATTTCCAACTGACATGAATTTACTGAAGATCATCAAACCTTATAATTCAAAAAATGAACATAGAAAGTTCGAAATTATGCGATAAAAATGAATTGAGATATATAGATACACAAGTTGGCTTTTGCAAGTTCGAGTTGAGAAATGAATTGATATCTTTCATTAAAATTCACTGAAAATCAGATCTAGGCCTCCCAGCTTTTTCAATTGTTATTTTTCGACAAAACTGAAGATCGATATGTTCATGATGTGCTCGACTTTTGATTAAGATTAATCATGTCATGCATGGGACTTGAAATTGCATCAATAATTCTTTTTTCATGAGGTTCTACAGATGGGGTAGCTGCATATGACACAAGTAGCTAGCTAGGGTGAAAATGATCCAATCAATTAATTGTTAAGATCTTAATTTCCTTCTGTCTTGAAACAGTTAAAGAAATTAATGACCAAGGGAAGCAATTGGATTCAATAACAAGCATCAAACAAACAATTGGGAACTAATGTTAATTAAGCTTTTACTTACTGTTATTTCTTCTTTCATAACTTATATTGCTTTACATTTTTTTTTTCATGAATCTAATTAACATATCACAACAAAATCATTCACATGGACAAGAAATATTGTTTTCTTGCTCTTTATGCTTATAAGGCGGTGCGGTGCAGTCTACCTTGATATAATCAAAGGAAGAATTTGGATCAATCATTTTTGGTCAGTAATGATGAAGACAGATGATGATAAACACCTCTAAACACATTTTTCATGATTTAGGTTAGTTAGATATGCTCTTGAGCACAACTTGATTAATAGAATTCTAAAATTTGCAGAGCAAATATGTCATGAGATAACAATGCACAAATTATGAATGAAACCAGCTAGCTAATTTGCTTTTTATTAAGTATAGTATCGCAAACTAATCTTAGGTCTGAGAAACGCATGGTTAATTTAGAGCTTCACAATATCAATGACATACACTATGAGTTAGTTTAAGAGGTATTCTACTATGAAATATCGATTTTCATGGGCGTCGAATGATCAAAAATTGGATGGTGGAAATATATCTGAAGAATTAATGATTTCCTCCAATAACCTTCACCTGCAGGTAATAATCTAACTGTAAAATGAAAATAGGTGCATCCTGGTTGGTCATGTCGGTGTCTGGTTTACTATGTTTATACCAATGTTCCTAATTAAGCCTCAGTTACATATATCCAAATTAATCATACGAGTCTTTATATCGAAAAATATATATGTTAAACAGAAACTTTAAAAGAATTAGATTTTGGAAGCGTACGTAAATGTTCTCCCAATATAGATTGAGCAAACATGAAGTACTATTCAAACAAAGACAAGGCTAAACATAGAATTTCTTACCAGAAATGGCATATAATTCATGCAACTTAACAAGCAGTGAGATGGACATGGGATATGAATTCTCAAGTTGAATCCAAATGATTCAATCCCACTTTTTGAAAAAAAGATTATAAATAATTTTAACAGCCCTCCATTTTAAGAAACTAGATTGGATTGTAAATGTTTCTATGAGAAAATAGGGTTATAGTTTAATTATTAGGTGGTGTAGATTGGATTGTGTTGACTACCCAATTGTGCAATCAGTGAGATGGACATGGAATATGAATTCTCAAGTTGCAATCCAGGTCTTGTTGCAAATTATTGATCCACAACAAGAATTAGTAACTACAATCCATGAACATTGTAATAGAACAACTTGAATTAGTCAAAAGGCTTATAAAACTATATATAGGAGTGTCTAGGGCATCATGTGGCAACATGTTTTAATTTAGATTCTGAATCTACTTTCTGAAATGTATCCTTCATATTGCTGATCAAAAAAATTAATGTATTCTTCATCATATTAGTGGGGAACTGTTCTAAGAGATAATTTTTCCATACATTTATGGCAGCTAGGTTTAATTAGTATACTATATATAAACATCTACATCTGGAAAGAGTCCTTCACTAAGCAAGTACTCTATAAAATAATTTCAAATTAAAATGAGGATCTCATCAGAATATGGAAACAAGAAACCCATATTCATTCATCATGTATGTAATGTTTTAAAAAACTTGAAATGTCATTTTATATTGATGGTTAGTTAATTTTCTACATTCATGTTTTAATAATCAGAATTGTAATACTCCGGAAATATAAGTAGTCAGGTGCTCTAAGAAACCCGAATTATCAAAAAAATATATATAAATTCAAAATTGTAATGGACTAACATTACCATCACTTACCTCATCAAGTTCATCAATTAGCTTGTTAATTTATGAGTGCAATTACTAGTTCATCTCTTTTTCTTCTTTTTGCATTTTCAATGAAACGTCTCTATTTCCATTGATTATTCATGAGAAAAGTTTGCAGCTTTTTATTTTTTGTAATATTAATTAAGGATATTGATTCTCTCTAGCTATTATAATGATTCATTAACTTTTCATTTTCTTTTGCTATGTAGGGCATAGAATTAAAAGCAGCATTTTGTAATAAATTCATATGCAATAACACAAATTTAAACCAAATCAATGTTAAGTTCATGTATGCTATATACATGAAATATCTAAACTAACAATACAAACCCTAGCTAGTTAGATCAGTGGCAATTTGGAAAGAGATAATTAAACAAATTAAAAACATTAATGAATTGGACCTAATTAAAAGTCTAGTTAGCTAGCTACAAGAATGTTATATATGGTGATGATCAGAAGAGAGATGAAAAATATTTATTTAATCAAGAAAACACATGATATGAACTAGAGGGTAGCAGCTAGCTAGAAGTAGGGATGAAGAAAACTACTATTAAGGTTCTAAAAAAAAAAAAAGAATGAAAGAAATCCGACCTTTTAATGAACACTGCAACATTCTGTACACACCACCTGCGAGAGCGTGCCCAACGAAGCGGCTACAACAACAACAACAATAACCTAACCATAGTAATAAAACCAAAAGAGAAAAAGAAACTACATTTTCATCAATTAATTAGTTAATTAATTACATCACCTAGCTAGTTCTAGCTGTGCTCATAAATTGTTGGATGATGAGAGAGAAAGAAAGAGAGAGAGAGAGAGAAATCTAGAGAGAGAAAGAGCTAGAATTAATTAAGAGAGAGTTGATATATAACCAAAGATGAACAAAGTTTTCCAAACTAATTCAATGGTGATGAAACATGGCAAGGATACAATTTGGGGAATTCAAGCTCCTCAAATGGAAAATATAAAAAGATGGGCATAATTAATGAGTCTATATATAAATACTAATTATCTATCTATCTATCTATCTATCTATATATGTATTATAAACAATTAAAAGATAACAGTTGGATATATAATTGGCAACCCCCCCCAAGCCCTAGATTATAATCTTCAACCAACCCATGTGATAAATTCTACAAAATGATAATGAAAACAAAAATTTAACAATAACCCAGACTGATGATGATCT
Organism: Macleaya cordata; assembly: GCA_002174775.1. Lineage (NCBI taxonomy): Eukaryota > Viridiplantae > Streptophyta > Magnoliopsida > Ranunculales > Papaveraceae > Macleaya > Macleaya cordata. Next base: position 192,446 of record MVGT01000164.1, on the reverse strand, counting down.
TAATTAATTAATTAATTCCCATATAATATATATGTATCATCAAAATAACCTTCAATTCAGTAGTAGTCGAGGGTGCGAATTGATTCTACTATCGATCCAACCGATGTGTTAGAGAGAGATTTGGAGAGAAATAACTAAATTCATCATCATATATGTAATGTTGGAATCAAGTCCAGTCCATCAATCCTAGCTAACATTAATGCTATATATAGCTTATACTCTTACTCTCTTCTTCTTCTTCTTCTTCTTCTTTTTTTTTTGATTCATTGATTGATTGATTGATTTTTGCTGGGCAGATTTCGACAATGATCCTTCTGTAAGCTTACACGTCTAAGTCGAAAGACAAAGATGGTCTCCCTCGCTTCGGCAACTCAGTTTGCATTGCTGGAAGTGGGGCTCCATTGTAGACCCTTAATTGGAGAGAAGGATGAAGAGGATGAGAAGGATTGTTCATCATCTGATGAGGATGGGGGAGTGATGACCCCATAGTTGTATTCATCGGTATGGTGGTCGAGGACAGAATGTCGCATTCATTATTAGGGTCTTCTGATATAGGACACTCCAGGTTCACTCCAAACAATCTAACTCTCTTAGCTGCAGCTTTACCATGGACCACCGGCACCGAGTCGAAAACCATCGGTACATTATCCTCCCTAATACCTGCAGCTTGTTGCACTACCCCAACTTGTTGTGGGGCTGATGATGATGATGATCTCAAATAAAAAACTGAACCAGAACCAGAACCAGAACCAGCTCCAGGATGATTATGAACCATATTGTAACCATAGCTATTACTAGATGATGGTGATAACATCTGATGATGATGATGATGATGATGTTGTTGTTGTTGTTGTTGATGATGATGATAATAATGGTGTTGATGATCATAATTCAGCTGCAAATGTTCCCGTGGCATTGACACGGCCGATGACATGGTGTTCTGCGGCAAAAATAGCCTACCCCATGGAACTACTGTTCTAGGGAGTGATAGAGATGGAAGGGATGCTAGATCCGGTGTGTTAGTCCGGCGCCTCCAATCGATGAAAAATCGGTCTTTAACCGATTCACCGGCGCCGCGTTCGAACGTTACGATATCACCGGCGTCGAGCTTTTTCTCCTTGACAAACCGGCTCCACCCTTTAGTCATCACATAACTTTGGCTACTATTCCAGTAAGAATACCTAAATCTCCATGGCTTCCCACTTCTATCTTCAAAATTTAACAATAATCCCTTCTCGTTTGCTGATGAGTCTAAAGGAAAGTACTTCTCAGCATGTTGTTTAGGTATAACAAGTCGATTTAATTTACCAACATCACTTGGTGTGACAACTTTATCAAACATGTGTTCTCTCTCAATGCACACAACATCGGCGACGGAGGCGGCGGCCGCACCACCACCACCACCATCACCACCACCACCAAAGGAGGGTTGTTGAACGACGACATCGTTTCGATACTGAGAAGAAGAAGGAGAAGAAGAAGAAAATGAAGATGAGAAAGGTTGCTTACCTGTTGTATTAGTATTATCTCCTATTACCTCCTCTTCTTCTTCCTCATAAAACCCATCTCTTCTTCCTTGATGATGAACAAACTCCATGTACTTAATTTACACAAGACCTCAAATTTTGCCTTCTTTTTAATTGATCTATCTAAAAGAAACCCAAGACCCCAAAAAAAAAAAAGAAAAGAAAGAATAGAATAGAAAAATCCTCAACTAGATAGGGTACTAGTTGATAGTTTCTAATTTTGGTTGAGATGTCTTGGAATCTCTAATGAACAGCCACTAGTAGTGAGAGAAAGTCTCAACTAGCTAGCTTCTCAGTAGTACTACAATGAAGGTCGGTGCCTTCTTCTTTGACCAAGAAGATCGACTAATAAGACAAGCCCTTTGAGATTCAAAGATTATTGGGTATGTTCTTCATCTCTAGTTGACCTAGTTAGAGAGATAAAAAGAGATAGAGAGAAAGGGTTAGAGAGAGAAACAAGAGATGGGTTTTTTTTTCTACAGATTATTACAACTTACAAGAACCCTCTTTAGTTCATCTCAAAAAAAAAANAGAGATAGAGAGAAAGGGTTAGAGAGAGAAACAAGAGATGGGTTTTTTTTTCTACAGATTATTACAACTTACAAGAACCCTCTTTAGTTCATCTCAGAAAAAAAAAAAGAAGAAGAAGAAGAAGAGCAGAGGAGGAGGAGAAGAGAGAGAGAGAGAGAGGGGGTGAAGGGGAAGGTAGCTTTATACGTAGGGGCCCATGAATTATCTGGTTGGGTTCATGTGAGCTTGTCCTTTCATCATTTTGGGGTACCCATCTAAATTTCCTTCACGATAAGACCCTCCCAAAAAGCCAGTTGTTCTAGAGGAGAGCATGAGCTAGTAGTGATTGATAGATTTTGTCCAACTGATGATGAGAGAGAAATAAAGAAACGGAAATAAGAAATTAAGAGAGAGAAAATAAAACAAATTTATTATTATTATTATTATTATTATTATTATTATTTTGAAGGAATAATACTATTAATTAATTAATTAAAAGACTACATAAAATCTTCATGTGGGTATTGACTTTGGAGCCATTGATTTTTATTTATTTTTTTCTTCTTTGTATTGGTCCTCCTGATAACAATGAAAGGTGAAGGTGTGGGATGGATGGTGAAGTATACCGACCTGCAGGAGATCCTCCTCATAAAATATATTAATTCTTTTATTATGGGAACCAAACAACCCCTCTCTATACTTCAACAAGTCCTTCTATTATAGGGCACAATTAATGTCTGTGGTAATAATGATAAATATTTTTTTTTTATACATATATACACCTTTTATTTTCTCTCTCTTACTATTTTTCTTATTGAACACGTTTAAAATTGGATGTAAACAAGACCCAAGTTAGTCTTAAAAATTTTTATTTTACTTTTTATGGTAGGATAATTGCCTAATCATAAATACAAGTAAAGTGCGTAAGTAAGAAAGCGCTACTAATTGACAGAAAGTGCTCCTAACAGATGGAGATCGGAGAGAGAAACTACCAATCTGCAAACATCCAAGGATCAATCATCGATGATAAGGAGTATTCGTAAGCTTTTAGATTATACATGTCCCCTAATATATTCTAACTTATTCGATCTAAATGAGATTTGAACTTAAATATGTGCTACCAGCATCCACAAACTTTACAAGCTACGCTAGCTAGCACTTAAAAACCTACGCGTAAAGAGATTGATTTCTACAATACACTACATTGCAAGATTGATGAGAAAATTTAACAGTATTCAGTTCCAATTAATTATTTAATTTTTATAATCAAAATCAATTTTTAATTATTTAATTTTTATAATCAAAATCAATTTACTTGAAATCAAGATACCAATCCCTATATATACCTGTAAATATGGTTAATTTTAAATCTATTTGTTTACATAATGGGTAAATTTTATTTTCAGTTTTATTTACAATATGAAAGGTGATGTATAATACCAAATGGGTCCTTAAACCATATCACACAACTGTCCTATAGGTGGATGTGCCCATTGTGATTCATTGTGGTCCAATATTCATGAGCCTTTCCCTTCGACCTTGAAAGGGATATGCCCTAAATACCAGATTGTATTAATAATCCTATCCGTTCAATCATTGCTGAGTTTCCTGAAATGAACCCTAGATGAGATGACAATCCAAAACATGTTAACCGTTCATTTCAAAGACCAAAATGTATATGGAGATTTGTGGCTTAGGTATACAATTGATGATCATCACCTATTCAGGGTGTATGTATGTATAGATAGAGATGGCACACAAATATATATATATATATATATATATATATATATATGTATTACAAATTTCCTCATTTAATATACAAGTGATGGATCAGATATTATATATTTTTATTACTAGGTAAGACAAATTGAAGAGATTTATTTATTTTAATTTTTTTTTTTGTAAAGTGGATGAAATTTTTTAATTTATTAATTAATCAGGCAACTTATGTTACTATTGTTTGATAAATTTTCGTTATAGGACAGACCTACACATCCTTTTATGTCATGTAGTAGCACTACCTTCAAGACAAAAAGAAAAATAAGTTGTTTTCACACTTTAAGGTTGAACCTAGAGATTTGTGCACCAAATAACAACAATGAGGGGTGTAAGATGGTAGGAATAGAAAAAATCTCTGGCTATCAAAGTTACAAATTAGGCTTTTTTTTTTTTTATAAGAATACAAATTAGGTCATTATTTAGCCCTTTTTAAATTAGGGTTACCAGAGTGGTACTAGTATTGAGATGGGACTTGGTTATTCGTCAGCTTTCCTAACAAGGCTGACGTCTTTGTTTATTGAACTTAACAAAATAAAGTGTTAATTATAGTTTAAGAAATGAGATTAGTGTGTTATTAGAGCAAGTACTGTCTCTAATTAATTTATTAATTTATTATAATTACACCAATTTGCAACTCGAATTCCAAAAACCACCACCATATCCCACTTGTCTTGTTTCAACTTTGAACCACACAACCACGACTTAGTAGTATTCATATAAAACAGGATTTTGTTTTATTTTCATTGGACTTGATTTGCCAATGAAAAAATTAGAAAATTAAAAAAAAAAAATGGTAAAGTCATTGAGTTGTTTGCACTATATAACGAAATTTGAATCAGCTACACTAATAATTAATTACCCATCTGTCTTAAAGATAAAAGAAAATTAAAAAAAATTAAATCATAATATGCTAATTAAGCATCGACTTATAAGGAAAGGGTGTCCGAGAGTATTTATACACACAACTAGTCTCATAGTTGGTCGATGCAGCATATTGAGGATCCTAACATATACTAGTAGACTCTGTGACCGACGTCCTTAGAGGATTTCACTCTACGTAGCTTACGTTCTAGCGATAGGTAAGTTCCTTCTCCTCTTTGGGATGATCACACACACTAGCTCTTCCCAACATGGTTCGCCGACTCGGACTCGGTGGGCGACTCGATGGTAACC
>MVGT01000164.1:168570-182250 GCA_002174775.1 Macleaya cordata | reverse complement strand
CGGAGAAAGAGAGGGAGCTGTAGAGAGGGAGCCGAAAAAAAAAAAAAAATTGCAACGTCTGGTGCAGACGTTTGGAGAAGAAGAAGGGGGGAGAGAGAGGAAAGAAACAGAAGAGGAGAAGAAGAGGAAAGAGGGAGAAGAAAAAAAAAAATTTGTTGCAAGGAAGAAAGAAGAAGAAGAAGAGAAGAAGAAAGAAGGAAGATGAAAGAAGAGAAAGAAGAAGGAAGAGGAAAGAAGAGAAGAAGAAAGGAAGAAAAAAAAAATCGTCCGGTGCAGACGTTTGGAGAAGAAGAAGGGGGGAGAGAGAAAAAAAAAGTTTTTTTTTTTGTTTTTTTAAAAAAAGAAAAAAAACGTTTTTAGAAAAGAAAAAACCCAAAAAAAAAACAGGAAAAAAAAGAAAAAAGCAGTAAAAAAAAGATTTTTTTTTTCTTTTGTTTATTCGAAAAAAACAAAACTCTCTGCCGAGTTTTAGGTCCCATATGAGGTTTGTTGTAGATGTACATCTGTAAATCTGACTGTTGAAATTCACTTATCATGTTGACTTTAGCTCTAGGAAAATTCCTAGGTGGGAGTGTGGGACCCATTGATGGAACCTTATAATCGGATAATATCCGATATCCGATAATACTATCGGATTCGAATTCGGTCATTAAGTTTTAACATCCGTCGGATATCGGATCGGATTCGGATGTTATAAAAAAATTTCGGATTCGGATTCGGATATAGCCATATCCGGTCCGATAGGCTACCGTTTACAGCCCTACCCCACCCCCTCCCTCATGTCACGCAATATTTACCTAAGACGAGTGAGTTAGTTGTCCATCATCTCCACATGCGTTTCGCGCGTATGGGTTGGATGTCCAAACGTGCTACGCGCGCGTGTTACGCGAGCACCTTTCAAATGCACTTCGCGTGTGATAAATTTATTTTGCCCTCTCACACGCACTACATGCGTGCAAGTTGGTAAGTTATGTGACACATTATTTTGGGTAAAAATTAGTTCACTTAAGGATGATACGTGAGCTGATGTTGATCTAAACAATGGGTAGATTATCGTCACAAAAAATTAGACCTTGGATCATCTCTATATGGGCATACAAATACGTGCAAGTAATGTGTAATAATAAAATTGGTACTAAGTAGCCCACATGGGGACTATACGTGCAGTGATGTTGATCTAGATGATGAATAGATTATCTTTATAAAAAATCAGGCCTTGAATCAACTCCATGCGACCCCACTAACGAGTGTAAACTAAGTGTAAATAAATAAATTATGTTAGGGGATATATATGGTATTTTAGAATAGTTAAAAAAATTTAAAAAAAACAAATGGGACGGAGGGACGGTGTGACATCTCCAAGCTGTCACGCCGCCACATCCCCCGAAAGCTACTCTCTTCTCACCTTTCTCTCTTTCTCTCTCCTGAATTTTAGGGGGTTGGCTCCCCTTAGCCGGCCAAAATGGCTTAATGGGGCAGCCCTTTATATAAGTAGTAATAAATTAGTTTTGAAATTGAGCTCCTTTTTGTTTTTTGTATCCCATGCAAACGTGCATATAGAAAGAATCCTCTCAAATTCGACTAATTTTGAATAAATAGCCGCGAAATAGAGGAAATGAAATAGGTTTTTTGATGTATTCATAACTTAAATGTTTGTTCTGTGATAATGTTCTCCTCACTTTGCATGCAATAATATCTGGAGTTCAACCCATTATAAAACTTTTAACCCATCAAAAGTTCAATAGAAAAAGATGCTGCAAATTTGTCTATTTTTTTAAGGGATGATTTGATAGAGGCAGAAGTTCTAGAATAGGCTGATTTATTGATATGATGATCTACATGATGAGAAAAGTAACCTTACCAAAAATTAACTCCCAAATCATTTCTATTTGGGCCCCACAAAAAAAGTGGTGCAACAACCCGGCTCTGAATTATTTCATACTAACTTTAATTATCTATATATTTCAACTCCATTTCTTACACCATTACACCTATTTACGGAACTTACATGTAGATGATTTAAGGTATGAATATGTGTTAGGATGCTTTAATCATGCCCATCATCATTTGCACACACACAAAAAAAAATAGCCCTCATTAATGATCAAAATCATCCATTTCACAAAAATCAATTCTTAAATTATCTATATGTGAGACACATAGAATGATGTAAACAAGTGTAAGAGTGAGTAGAATGCTAATTAACAACAATTGCCCTTGAATAATCTCCATTAAAAAGATAAGAGGAGTGTAAGAATGATTTGGGTGTGTAACAAGTAGAAAATTGGATTGTAAGGGTAATTCCAAAGTTGCACCACTTAGGGTTGTTTTTTAATTTGAAGAAAAATTAGGGGTAATAGAAATGTTCTTCAATATGCAACAATAAAAAATTTCTCTTTTTTATTTCTTATTTTTTATTTTTATTTTTGTGGTCAAATGTATATTACTTACTAGTCGTGTAGATGACTCTTACTTCGACCCACCTATCTGATGTGACTAGCCGTATAAAATCATATTAACTAAAAAAAATTATATTCATAAGCTATCCTTTGTTTATTGACCCATCTTTTTTTTTTTTTACATTAATTAATCGGTAGTGCTAGGATTACTTAAGGCCCGTTTGGTTCGTGATCCAAAAATTTGTTTTCAAAAACTAATTTACACCTATAATAATATGCATCTTGTACTACATCCAAAACTGTTTTAGGATTTACAATAAAATCATGTAGGATTTTGTAAAACAAAAAAATGTTGTTTTATGTGTTTTCAATGAAATCATATAGGATTTTATAGTAAAGTGAAAATGCAATTTTAGATGTGATACAATATATAGTTTAGTTCAAGTGTAAATTTGTTTTTGAAAAAAGTTTTTAGATCGCGAACCAAACGGGCTCTTAAAAACCTAGATAAAGGAATAGTTTTGAGTTTCACGCAAATCACGAGAATTTATGAATACCCATTACCTTCGGATTTCAATTCTGTTTTTTCCGTAGGATATAGCATTGTCCTTAATTAATCCATGTGTACCATAGAAAAAATAGGATGAAATACTATCATAAATATTATCTTGCTAAAAAAATCGCCTAATAGATATAGAGTTATCTAAGTATATTCATCAGTTGGCCCTACTTAGAATCCTCAGTCCAACCCGCCAAGTAGACTGTAGAACATCCCCCCAGTCAAGCCCGTATCAGTTGACTCGGCCAGTTTTTTTTCTTTTTGTTCGAATTTGACTCGGCCAGTTACCCCAGGTAAGATCCCACTGATCTTAACACTTGCAAGTGAAGTGAGTTGATAGAATAACGTACTCTGTAGATGAACTGGTAAAACAGGTTTCTCATTACATGTTACGTGATTTGCAGTTAGATCTGACAAAACCTCACAAGTCAACTCTAACTCGGATTTATTTAACTCTACCTTAACTCAATTTGTGACAAGTTAGAGTTAGGGTTGGAACATTCTTGACCCATGACCCGTCGTGGTCTACTCTTATATATAACTCATCTTGTTTTATATAAAACAAAATCAAAGTAATGGAAAAAAACTTATCCATTTTAAATACTAGTGAGAGTTAGGGTTGAGCATTTCGCCAACCCTGATTGAGAGCTCGACCCTCACCCTGACTCGAGCCAGGTCTACTTGCAGCCACAGCCCACAAGGAGGTAAAATGAGTCGGGATCGTAACGGTTAGAACCAGGTAGCGAGTCGGGTAGCGGACTAGGGGTCGAGCCCACAGATGGGGCCAACACCCCTTGTGGGGCCGGCTCAGACCTAGGCCGCCAAACGTTTTTACAGCCCTGGGTCATTTGTGGATGATGTTTTGAACAAAATTAAGTAACCGAAGGACTTTCTTGGTTTTTTAACCTGTTTTTGACAATATCGAAGTAGCTGGAGAGGGGATGGGACGATGGAGTTTGGAAGGATGGTTGTGTGGGCTTTTATATATATAGGGGGAGGGATATTGCACCATATTTTATTGCGCTATTATTGCACTATTTGATTTTGTGTGGCCCACATGGAGATGATGTACGAACTAATTTTCAGTGAGTGTGTTCTTCTCATATGGGATTAGAAATTTTATAATAGGCTAATTCTCAAATATGATGATCTATATGGTGAAGAAAACAATCTCACCAAAAATGAGCCCTTAGATCATCTCCATGTGAACACCACTTTATCTCAAAAAATTAAGTGATACCATAGTGGCGCAATAAGGTATGGTACAATATCCCTCCCCTATATATATAGGGAAAGGATTGGAAGACACATGAATTTAACACATAAAAAAACACATGACAGCGGGGACTACTTGGGAGATGATCAAGGGCAGAACTGTAATGAGAATGTTTTCCTAAATATATAGGCTATCCTCACAAAAAATTAAGTTGTTCTAAAATTTCTAACCCAATCTAAAGTTGGTTGGAAATCAATCAAACCTAACGGTCAAGTATATCGCTCAGTCACGGTTAAATTTAGTTGAATTCTAATAAACATTTGATTGGGTTAAAAATTTTAGATTAGCTTGATTTTTTTTTAGGATGATCTATATGATGTGAAAAATATCCTTACAAAAAATCAGCTTTGTGGCTCCACAGCCATGTATTTTTTTATGTCAAATTTTTTCTAGTCTTCCAATCCCTTCCCATATATATAGAGAATATCATACAATACATATATGGGTCCTGTTAATGTGTGCCCTAAGGGCACACGATAAGGTTGTTTTTCAAGGAATTTTTTATAAATTAGATGTCTTTAAATTAGCTGAATTTTTGTAGAAATAATATTATCATTATTTATAGCATATCTACAAAAAATCAGCTCAATCAGAAATATCTAACCCTCTAAACAAATCACTTTAAATGTGAGCAGTTCATTCACACTATTAAAGTCTAAATTAAGTGTTCGTGGTGTTAGAGGGTGCTAGAGGTATCGAATTGAGCTGATTTTTTTAGATACGATCCAAATAGTATAAATAACATATATATCTAAAGATCAGCCTATTTGGACAAACTTAAGAAACTAAACAAAATACAAAACCTAAAAGCTTATCATGTGCCCTTAGGGCACATGTTAACAAAATCCTACATATATAGGTAACGATGGGTGGAAGAGGGAGGGGACCTCTCATTAGCACTTTCTCTCACTAACAAACAGCACTCATCATTTATTCTCAGATGGCATGAGAGTCCTCTCTCTCTCTCTCTCTCTCTCTCTCTCTCTTAGTCTCCTTCTGTCCTTCCTCCCTGCCATGATTCCCATTCCTTACCCTTCACTTGTTCACTACCTTGCTATATATTGTTATATATATCAGACACCTAACTTATTCTTACACTTATGTTACACCTATATCTATAATCCATATAATAAATATTATTGATCCAAGGGATTTTTTGTATTCTTTTTAAAGGGTGCGTAATTTCTTCATCATTTAAATTATTCTCACGAAAAAATCCCCATAAAAAGATGATGGATTAAAATTGCAAGATTTATGAACCATTCATTTTATTATTAATATTTTTATGAGATTAAAATTTATAAATATTATTATTTTATTTTTTTTGAAAATGATCAACATCATCATCTAGAAGTGTAAATTAAGTGTAAGAATAAATTAATAAATATTAAAATAAGTAATTAAAAAGAATTAGGTGTAAATGTCAGTCCCAATAATAGGAGTACTTATAATTATTAAATTATTTTTTATGTATTATATATACAAGTGCATGTATTTAGAGGTAGGGAGGGGAGGGGGATGAGGAATAGTTGTTGTAAGATATATATATATAGCTAGGGCAAGGGTAAATATAGGTGTACCCACCTGAAAAAGAGTGGTCCCATGGGCGGTGTAGTAGATGTAGGACCACTTTTTTCCTAAAAGCTCCCAACACCAGCACACTCCCAAGTTTACAGTTGGCGGCTATCTTCTTCTATAATTCTTGTCTTGGCTTTATCTCTCTCTCTCTCTCTCTCTCTCTCTCTCTTCATGACTGACTGACTGACAACAATCCCTTACTCTCTTGCCATTCCAGATGTCAGTACCACTATACCCTTCCACCTGTCTTTCTTCCCCTCTCATTTTTCTTTATTTTATCTTTTCATACAAAATATCATATCCAACTTGCTAGCTAGGGTTTGATGGATCATATATATATATATATATCCATAAGTCATTTCTCTTGCAAACTGATCATTTTCTTCTAAGATTAAAAGGCATTTTGTTCATATGTACAACCATGTCATATATTCAGCCCAACAAAAGAAAAAGTATATCTAAATGTGGTACTTACTCATGTGGTATATCAACAATATAAATATATTCAAACTAAAGTCTTAAATATGTTTCTCCCACATGCAACAATATTACTTACTTATTTGGTGGGTTGAATAGCATTTTTCATGAAAGTAACTGTTAAAATTTTGCTATCGAGATTTAAATACGTGATATAAAGATGGTCGTAACGTAGACTCCTTTCATCGGTCAAGGCGCTCTGACAATGCTGCGTCGACGTTAATGTGTTGTCTGCAAGCCAGGCACCGACCTTTTTTAGGTAAAGTTTGCATATCAGAAGCCCATGCAGAGCCACATCAATATGTCGGCTATCTTTATGTCACGCCTATTAATTAATACTGACGTTAATTAAAAGTATATTAGTACTTTTACGTACATTCGATATTCATCCAGCTAATTTACAGGTTTGATTCTCTTCCTTCTTTCTTCTCGCGAAACATCCAACGTAATTATGCTGAAGCGCAGAGTTTATAAATTGTATAATCCAAGAGGGTAGAAAGAGAGAGAGTCACAAATTTGGTAAAGCCTCAATCATATATACCAAACAATTATGATTTTATCAATTAATACAATCTTCCCTCCTCTCTTTAAATAATTTGAATGCCCTCTCCCTACACATAAATATAACAAATTGTCATTAATTCAAAAAGAAAAATTAAAATTAAAAATAAAAAAATCTACAATGATTCAAATAAGCAGGTTTTTCAGACAATATTTTCAAATTTCAGACTTTAAATTCCAGTTTTTATGACTCATTATTCAATTTTAATTCAGCTAATTAAATTAAAGACCTCAATTCATCAATTAATGTTTTTAATATAAGAAGCCAAAAATGAGTTATTTCATAATTAAAACCATGTTGTTGCAATATTAATTAATAGGTTTTAATTAATTCTGGCTGGTATATTATTATTATTATTGATATAAAAACTTACCTGCTGAGACCATGCATATTATTAATTTAATTTAAAATGAGTACGTGAAGGATTAAATGTATTGTTTAATTAGACCTATCCATATATGTATTTGATACGTATACATAGTACATATATCAACGGTTTAATTAAATTAATTAATACAAACTAATTAATGGAGGCCGGCCCCATGCATCTATTATATCTCTGGTCAGATTCTTTTGTATTAATCATTCAATCTAATACAATATATATAGCTTCTTTCTAGCGAGACCATCAATCATATCCCTCCATATATATATGTAGTGTTAAATTAGATCAAAGTTGGTTATCGTTTGATCTCTCTAGGTTGGACCCACCATACTAATTAAATCTTCTTACTTATAAGGATTTACTACCGCATGTATACATGATGGGAAGTAGACCTGCCAACAAGTTAGGATTCGGATTAGGGTAAGGGTTTACCCTATCATTTTCTCAATGATAATCCTAATTTAACCTTATACTATAGAGAAATAAGAAAACGAGTCAAAGATCAACCTACTTAATTAAACTTGGTAGAGTTGGCCGGTCATGTATAGTAGTTCAAGAATGCTCAACACTAAGTCGATACGTCATTAAATTTGATTCGTTTACTCACGGATCAAATTAGGGTAGGATTGAAATAAATCAGAATTAAAATCGACATGTGAAACAGATCATATGTAGAGTTAATGGGCATTTGGTCAAATTCGTACCTAATTCTACATAAATATAATATTGACAAATCTGTTCGTCATAAATATAATATCAATCTTAAAAAAAAAGAATTGCATACAGAAAAATAAATTAATTTGGCAAGGGTCCTGTTAACGTGTGCCCTAAGGGCACACGATAAGGTTATTTTTCAAAGAATTTTTTTGTAAGTTAGAGGTCTTCAAATCAGCTGAATTTTTGTAGACATAATATTATCATTATTTATAACATATCTACAAAAAATCAGCTCAATAAGAAATATCTAACCCTCCAAACAAATCACTTTAAATGTAAGCCGTTCATTCACACTATTAAAGTCTAAATTAAGTGTTCGTGGTGTTAGAGGGTGCTAGAGGTCTCGGATTGAGCTGATTTTTTTAGATATCATCCAAATAGTATAAATAACATACATATCAAAAAATCAGCCTATTTGGACAAACTTAAGAAACTAAACAAAACACAAAACCTAAAAGCTTATCATGTGCCCTTAGGGCACATGTTAACAAAATCCATTGGGCAAAGAGTACAAAAGAGAGAGAGAAGTGAGAAAAATGGGACGTTTGGGTAGGCACAAAAATCTAGATAAATCCAGCCCGAAAGGAAGAAAGAAAGAAAGAAAGAAGTGTGGAGGAGTGGGGGCAGGGAAGGGAAGGGCAGGGCAGAGCAGCATCTGTTAATTTCTCTCTCTCTCTCTCTCTCTAAAAACATAGACATGCACTGCAAATACGGCACTACCCACCCTGCGCTGCGCTGCTCTGCCACTGCGGGGTCTGAGAAACCGTTGAGGAAGAGGTGATGGGTCACTTTCTAGACTTGTTAATGACCTCATGCTGCATCATATATGAAATCCTTTGTGGGGATGAGGACTTCTTCCTAAAAAAAAAAAAGAAGTTATGATGAGATTAGAATGAGAAGATATTGAAGATGACAAACAATGATGTCACATTCATACTCAAAACTCACCTGGCCCCCACTGCATCATTCATGCCACGTGGCTTCCTCTCTTCCTCCATTTTCATCTTATTGGACTTGGACTTGGGCTTGGGCTTGAGTGATTGGGCTTGAACCCCACTCATGGGCTTGATCAAGTATTGATTCCAATTTAGGAAGCTAGGATACGACGATTAGTCATGGACACAGATGCTATTTTTTTAATTTTTTTATTTTGTTTTAACTACAAACACTACGAGACAGCATTAGAATACAACACAACACAGATACAATACAAACACTCTTTTCTTAGAGAAGTGTTTGTGCTTCTTCGATTCCAACTCTTCCTCTTTCACCTTTTTTTTTCATTCATATTTTCAAAATTTTCATTGTGAATAATGTAGTGTTGGTTAGAGTTTGTGCGGTCAAATTATAGAATACAACATTAGTGTTTAGTGGAGAGAAAAACATGTAATTTGTGTGTGAGTAGTTAAATTTTGCTTCAAGTGGAGAGAACTGCACGTGTGATTTATGTGTGGTAGTTACATTTTTTTCCCATGTGGCTCTCTCATCTATTATATCTATTATAATATACTATAGAGAAGCCTTGTTAATAAAATTCTCCCTCTTAAGTGTGGGTTAAAAAAACATACATTATAAGTATATAGTCCAATCTATTATTTACTATTGGGTTAACAAAACCCTCTCTTTTCGGTGTAGGTTAAAAAACTTATATTATAAATATAAATTCAAATTCTAAAATAACTAAATTTTTTAATTATCTAATAAAAGAAGCCCACGCCCTTGGAAGGGATATGGGGCTAGTTAAACACAATAATGCCGTCCTTAATTTGATAACATATATTCTACCCAATACTGCAGTGTGGGGTACATGTAGCACGACTCATTGCTCAACCTAGATTAGGTTAATATTAGGGTTTGGGTTCACTTTCACAATAGTTAGTCCTTGGGTCCTCTACTTCATTGCTTCTTTAAAAACAACTTTAATTCTTTCTTGTTGCTATCAAAATCCAAAATTCAAAAACAAAAAATCCATTTTAAATTGTTTTTAATTCCTCTAATAAAATTTCTCATATACTTTGCAATTTTTTGCTCTATTTATTGAAATACTAACCAAAAACATTAATTGAAGGTGTTACATAGGCAGTACTAGCTCATTTGAGGGCATATACTATGAACTCTTAAGGTACCATCAAAATAATTTTGATTAGTATTAGGGCAGTCCACATCATGTATATATTCTATTTTGCTATTCAATTCCATCTAGAGCCATTATTTTTTTTCAAATTAATTATAAAAATGATAATTAATGACTTTTTTCGCATGCATGTCATAAGTCTTTTTCTTCGTCCTTTTTTGGTAGGCAATACGGTTAGGATGGGAATATATACTAGACAAGTCCCAAGATATATTAGTAGTATCCATTCTAGGGCTAACAAGGGATCTTTCATGTATATATATATATATATATGTACATATTATATATCCACATGCTGGTTTGGGGCCTATGCGAAATTAATGTAAGATTTAATTTTTGGTAAGGATGTTCTCTTTAGGATGTAGATCATCTTTATCAAAAATTCAGTTCATTCTAAAATTTTTAGTCTTGTCAAATATTATTTTAAAATTTATAATATTTATAAATTGAAAATAAATATTATTAATTTACCAACATTTGATAGGGTTAAAAGTTTTAGAATTGACTAATTTTAGGTGAGGATGTTCTGCCAAAAATTATCCCTTAGATCAACTTCATGTAAGCTCCCACGAACACGTATATATAAACTTGTATCCCAATCCGTTCTCGATATATAGCCCTTGTAAACTTCAAATTTCTTACATAAATTTTCAATTCCAATTATTTTTTTGGTGGATATATATGATACAGGCAGATTTTTCAAACATTTGAAATAACTTACGAATTATTTCTTGACTGTTAGAAGATAACATATACCTTTTATTTGAAGATAATATAGATTAATAATTATAAATCTTTTTTTTTACTTAAAAGGCGTTTTTTTTTAATAATGCTAGAAGTACTCCCAGGATGACTCCCAAGATAAGATGGTAAAATCTGTTTGTGTAAAGTTATTTTTTACTTTTTCAAGTTTGAAGCAAATCTTGCCACCTCATCCTGGAGTTATTCTGCTAGGAGTCATCCTGGGAGTACTTTAGGCATTGTCCTTTTTTTGTGGATATTCATACAATGTAGTTACAAGCCCACATGGAGATGACCTCCTCACCATGTAGATCATCCACATATAAAATCACAATGTTCTAAAACTTTTTATCCATTAATAATTAGTTTAATATATATTAGGATAAAAATGGATAAATCATCCCATTTGTAACGACACTGTAGCATCGTATTGCCTCAACAATGAATAGGTAGTGAGTCAAGATATGTTGCCCAATCTAAAAATGCTCAATTATTGCCTAACATGTTTACATGAAGATGATCATTTTATGCGAAGAACTTCTTCTCACCATGGAGATCATCTTTACTGAAAATCACATCATCTAAAGTTTTAAATCTTATTACTACAAATCAATCATAAAATAAATATTTTGTATAACCGATAATCTCACGGGATCATGATATATAGGATGAGAAAAACATCTATACCGCGAATACCAAAATTAACCTTTAAATCATCTCCATATGAATCGTACACTAATTAACTGAGCATTTTTAGATTGGACAACTAGTTTACATCTTTTGCACGAATCATCAATTGGTACGAATATAATCATACTTTTTCTCCAAGTTTTTGTTGTATTCAAACCTTTCAATTAGCAGGGATCACAAATTATTAAAATGACCAGTTGGGGAGGGTTTAAATATCGTGATTCCATTCAAATATTGAGAGGGACAAGGAAGGTAAAGCAAAGCTGACGGCACAAGAATCCCTTCCTAAAAATACACAAGAAGATGGAGACTACCTAGCTAGCTAGAACACTAGAACTCTAGGGTCTATGTAGATACAATAATTAAAGAGCCTACTTATTAAAATACAGATGAACCAAAAGTTTTCCAAAAAAATTCAACTTTTATTTTTGGATTTTATTACATGTAAACAATTTTAATTCTTTTATTTTGTTGGTTTTGAAAAATGAAAAAAAAAATTCAAAATCCATTTTAGTTTTTTTTTAATGCAATATTAAAAGGGGGGTGAGATTTTTTTTAGCAATCACCACCAACCCATAAATGTTTACCCATTTTAAAAATGAAGAAAAATACTACAGAGAGAGGATATTCATACATCACTTTTGTACAGTAGTATATGGTAAATATGGAGATGATCCAAGGGTTGATCATATATCGTTTTGGGTGGAGATGTGATACGAACCCTAAGAGGCATTTTAAAAAAAAAAAGACCAAGATAGTATTTTCTTTTCATTTTTTTCAAATTTTTTTTTTGTGAGAAGGGTCAAAAATGAATTTTATTACGAAAGAATAGCTAAACTTTCAAAGACATTGCAAGGGTGAAGGATAGGAAGGAACCAACATCAGGTAGAATCACTCTATAAATATTCACCCTCGTTTACCAAATTCGTATGGAATTCATTGCAAATTACTTTGTTTTTTTTATTCTTTTTCTTTTTATTTTTCTACCCAACAACACAGGCACTTGGACGGTTGGACCTCTCTTTTGATGCTAATATACGTAGGAAAGCAACCTTGCTATGGTTACTTGAAGCCATAAGAAGCTTTCTGCTTTGAATCTATTATAAAAATAGTATAAAACTAAAGAATAAGAAATAATACAAACATTACAAACATTTATAATAAATGTGACTGAAAAAAAATAAATACAAAATATAATTATAAGAATTCTGCACTATTCTGGGTGACTATCTTAAACCATTTCATATTTGTATATTTGCTTCCTTGAGGTAAATATAACAGTCATTAAAATCATCAAAAAGAATTGAAGAAAAAAAAAACACTAAAATCAAATCACTGTAGTTTTTTTTTCAATTTAAAGATATCTCACTCGTACTTCGGGAAAAAAAAATGTTACAAAATTATAATGGCCGATGTTAGATCAACTCCAGTTTAGTGTCAGTTTCTCCAGTGAAGTACGTAGATTCCACCAAAATACAGCATCACCCTGTATTGTATATCGTGGGGACCAAAAATCTAGTCCGATCAAAATGAATTGAATTATTGAGATGATCTTGACCGTACAAAATTGCCAAGCAATTGGATCTGCTGGATCTTTTGATGGGGACAATTAATCTACTGGTCCTCCATAGCATGTGCACCTTGTACTGTTGTGATGATACAAAAATATCAAAATACAATACTACTAGAAGTACATCATAGACTAGTAGACTACATATATTGCCAAGTGCCATGACCTAAGTTTCTCAATGGTTGATGTGATGGGTAAAGATGTACATGTGTCAATTAGCACAGTTAGTAATGCTTGTTGTTGTTGATAGTTTAGACTCACGTTTTATTTTTCTTAATTAGAAGTCTATGTTAAGCACCAAATTTAGTTTGCAATCAAATACACTAGATAACTTCATGGATTACATAGTTTTCATACAATTTTGGAAAGCAGGGGAGTTTTCTTTTTTATTTTTCGCCTTTACATAGAGCTATTGCCCAATTACAAATAGGGGGAACGGCCAAAAGGCCCAAAATGATTTTTTTTCAGTCTGTTCAGTCCACCAAATTTTATATGAGTCTATTTAGTCCAAAAATAAAATTTAGACAAATCTGCCCTTTCACCACATACTACGCCACTTTACTCTTCTCTCTCTCTCTCTCTCTCTCTCTCT